>LBNU01033099.1:8317-39148 GCA_014162995.1 Artemisia annua
AAAAAAAAAAAAAAAAAAAAAAAAAAAAAAAAAAAAAAAAAAAAAAAAAGAAAAAGAAAAAACGTAAAAAGCTAAGAAAGCATACAAGTTCCTTATTGTGTCTTAAAATAGTTTGGATTCAAACTAAGTAAGCCACAATAGAGAACAATATACCACTAGTCTCAACTTGTATTGCCAACACACACCTCACTACATAAGGTAGCAAGTTTTCTTTTCAATGACCTATGTGGGACTAAAACCAATTCTTTTGGTATCAACAAGCATAAATAAAAAAATAAAATAAAATAAAATAAAAATAAAAATAAAATAAAAAATAATAAAAAAAATAAAATAAAAAAATACTATATTATTAGCATTGACTTTTGTTTTTAAGCTTATTACAACCAAACTTACGAATTTGATAGTTCAACCATCACAACGGTTAAGGTGTATGGAACATCATTATCTTAAAACTAACCGGTAACAGAAATGAAGATTATAAAATATTTGTTGATGTCAACATTACAACAGTATCAAATTCTTGACTGCAAACAGAAACAATGAAAAGTTTGTTACAAAATTACCAATAAATACATCAGCCTTTAGTAAATGCAGAGTCTCAGACTCATAATTGTCTTTTATTTTATGCTATCTTAATTCCGGTACTCCCTTGAATTATTTCCTGGACCCATCACTCGATATTTTATAGATTACGATATCTCGGACTCGTAATAGAATCCTTTTTCTACTAAACTTGAATCTAACTCTAATGTTACATATAAATTTAACATAGTCAAAAAACAATTAGATGGAACTGTTACATAGATGTTACACAGCAATCTTTCAAGAAGTTTGACCTCCGAATTCCTTCTGGATATCCTTGAAAGATACAGTAGCAGATCCCCGCCGTTTGGCCTTCTGCTGAGAGTCGTGTTCCCTCCACCCAGTCATGTATATCACCTGTCCCAAAAACATTACATGTGTTAGTAACCATTGCTGCTCTACATGGTACCCCAATAATATGAAAATCCAAAACAACTTTCATATACACGTTACAATGCGTAGATGAATGCCTAAAGCTTGAATCTTTCTTGCAATATAAGTAAAAATTAACAGTTCCCGACTCACAAATCCAATTAAACTTAAATGTGTGCAGAACATCACATCACATGTGTGCAGAACTGATTTTTTTACCAACGCAATCGGAGAATACTTGCAGAAATTAAGTAATTAGATTATTATTGGAATAACTTAATTACTGTAATCAACTTTGACAAACTAATTAGTCTTGAAAAACAAAAAAATGGACCAAAAGTGTTTGCGGTCAACCCAACCAGACCCATTTTGCCATGTACCAAAAACTACCCGTAGTTACCCATCACCCAACCCGCCGGTACCATCAGCTATGCCACCTCGACCTGTAATTAAAATATCATGACAAATAGCACTAGGGATTATTAAAGATCACCTGAAAAGTTGCAGGGATGGTGCCATCTTCTGCTGCAAACATCGACTCGTAAACAGTTGCTGTGGCTAGAGCTATATCCCTTTTCAGGAACTATAGCCATCATACAAAAGGTTGAAATACACATATGTAATTAAAAGATGAGCTTTAACAAGACCGATTACAACTTAGTATAGAAATTAAAGAAAGAACTATTCTTACTTTGACTCTATTTACAAGAGCATTAGTTTCACCCATTGCCCGCAAATGTTCTATTAACTCCAGAGCTACACATGAAAGGGAAAACCAGAATGACTACTTGCCTCATGTTATCCATTATGGATTTCATGACTTGGGCCACCAAATAATCTCCCATGTGAAAGCAAAAAAGAGAAAAGAAAAAACACCAGGTATTCTAACCCGCCACAAATGTCTAAAAAAAATTTATAACGTAAAAACAACAAAGAAACATAAAAAGCTAAGAGCATACACAACAATAACACATGTTATTCAATAACGCAGTGCCACGTCAGCTTTAACACAATAACTTAACACAATAACTCAACACCCACAACAATAACTCAGCAATAACTGAGCTTTAACACATTAACTTCAATTATTTTCACATTCACCCCATAAACTAAAACCAACAATTCATTTATTAAATCAAATAACATTAAAACTTAAAAACTTACAATACGAAATATAAAATAATAAGAACAACGATTGCGAAACATATGAAATTAAAACAAATGAATTACAACTACTTATTCATCGTCTTCGGAATATTCATCTTCGCGATGTTGTTGGTGTTGAAGACGTTTCTGCCAAACATGCTCCATGAGGTCTCGTTGTAGTCGAGTATGCGCTGATGCGTCGCCCATTTCCCTTGTCTTGCGCATTTGCGTATCACACCTGTCGATCCACCTTTGTTGACTCAAATTTGGGGTCGGATCCACCCACATTCTGCCATATTCACGGAGTTTAAACTTTTGATCTTTTAGGATCATGTTATGCAAAATAATGCATGTATACATGGTTCGTCGTATCTTGGCAATTTCCCATTGTCGTGCCGGTTGTTGTAGTATACCCCAACGTCCTTGGAGCACACCAAAAGCACGTTCGATATCCTTGCGCGCACTTTCTTGCTTTCTTTTAAAGTAACCATGTTTCTCGTCAGTGGTGGCCGAGAAGGATTTGACGAAAGTTGACCACTGCGGGTAAATTCCGTCAGCCAAGTAATACCCCTGTTCATATCTTTTTCCATTTAACATGTAGGGTGCCCTTGGAGAAACAAAAACTAGCCGTTTATATTTAAAACATGAGGGGTGAAAGTGATTTTTTTTTTTTTTTTTTTTTTTTTTTTTTTAAACGGTAATATTTTAAACCGTTATAGGGGGTAAAGTGAATTTTTTATTTTTTTTTAAATAACACCCCTTAACGCAGCGTTAAGGGGATAACGTCCCACGTTAACGCTGCGTTAACGTGGGAGGTGCAGTGGTAACGCGAGCCATAACGCACGATAACGTCCCAATAACGCAGGGATTATGTTAACGTTGCGTATGCTCTAAGGGTAACTGGTTGAGTAAATTTACGTAGGGTTTCCTGTGCATTGTTTAAGGCCCTAAAACTGCAGACCGAGTTATAAAATTTTTAAGCAACGGGGTCTCGGGTTCTTAAACAGTAATTAAAAAATGAACCAATAAGAGAGTTTACTTTTGTCACCTTGACGAAATTAAGGATGGTTAATAAAAGTCGAAATTGAAAAAAATCATGGTCAACATAATCTCCAAAATTTCCATAATTATGTAGCAAAGTGAAAAAGTTGTGGTTCTTGTGTGATCCTCAATGCAACACTTTAGGGTTCAATGTATAGTCATTGCGAGCAAAAAATCTATGGGTTAAAAACGAAAAAGATAATAGTTTGAGGATTAAAAGAGATTCAAACTATTAGTTTAATGATAAATTTTGTTACCATTTTTAATCAAAACCTTATATTAGTAATTGAATTATTTATTTATTTTTTATTTTATTATTATTATTTTTTATTTTATATATATGTTTTTGAGTTTTAAGAAAAAGATTGTTTTCTGTTTATATATATAGTAGTATAGATTAAGGTTTAAGGAAGTTGAAATTGAGCATATGAGTAAAACACATTGACATCCTTTTTTAGCAATTCACACTTCACTACACACTTATGCAATATTAATCATTAAATACATGTTTTTGGACGACATTAGGCCATTTTCGAGATTATGTTGATCATGATTATTCAATTTTAACTTTTATCGAGCAAAGGAGTCATTTATTTCACATGGCAAAATCGAACTCTCTTATTTGTTTATTTTTGAATTATTTTTTCTAGACGCGTTTTCTTGTAAGGTTTTAAAGATTACATTTAGGATCCAATAATTGATACGTTTGCATTAACATAAATATCCACAACTTATTATTAGATGAATAAGTTAGTGGACCAGGCTTATTTGTGGCTTACATCTTTTAGGTTTAGTATTGTGATTGCTTGTTTACTCGTCTACATGCTTATAAAAAAATACACATGTATTCCTTGTTATGTAATCACAAGACACAATATATAATCAAGCATCAGTTCGCTGCATAATATCCATTAAAATGTGATATATTGTTAGTTCTCATTTTCTTTTTTTCTTTATCTGGGGAAGCTTAATATGCTTAGCTGTAGCATTTTGAAGCATATAAAACAGTTGGTGTTTAACATTTTTCATAATGAACTTGTCTTGCAACAAGTGGTAAAAACAAGCATTACAATTATAAAACTGCTTTTTCGAAAGTTACTAAGACGAGCTTTAAAGTTCTAACGCCACTTTTACTTAATTTGATATACTACATTCTTTTTTATATCTATCCCTACAAACACTTTAAAAGAACAAAACAATTACTGCTTAATGCTACAGTAGCAGTTAACTACTACTTCTTTCTGATACAGAAATATAGCTAGTGTTATTTTCGCCAAACACACCCCAAGGTGAGCTATGAAATATGGGGAATGGATCTAGTAAGAAGAAAAAATAAAATGAGAAGAGTGAGAAAAGTTTCCAACCACACAATTCAAATAAGAGGGAGAAATTTAAGGGGAGATGCATCTATTTTTGTAGGTGCATCTCAAATGTGTGGTTGTGGATTCTTCTCATCCTTCTCATTTTAATTTTTCTTCTCATTTGATCCTAACTCATGAAATATGAGCCTAAATTCTTTAAACACTGCGATAAGTACATTAACCTTTACAATATATACAACTTTTTTCCGTTTTTTATTTTCATGTAAACTTCGTAACTAAACTTTTTTAATTATTTTTTTTCAACTAAATCTCTTTCTAGTAGATGCAATTGTTTCTAAAGAGAAAATAATTAACACTCAATAAATTAATCAGATTGTCTAATTGCTAAACGCGGTTAGGAAGTTTCCACACTAAACAGAAAGTTTAATGATTAAAAATTCAAGAGTGATGAATATCAACGAAAATTCTACGTAAATCACATTATAATGTTGAACAATTCGTCTTGATTGATTGGGGAAATATAGATTCGTGGAAGACAGTTAAATGGAGGTGACAGTCAACAGAAAATACATAACTTTAATGAATGTGTCTCATAAAAATAATACAATATGGTAATCAATCTTTGTCCTACCTTTTTGAAATTTGACTTTGTTATCATCATGATATGATTAAGTCTGAAGTGGCCAATTCAAAATCTAGTTGCGTGATATCTTCAATTTTCATGTATTATTACTAGGTTTAATTCCCGTGCACGCACGGGGTTTTTCCATAAAAATTTAATTATATAGTATTATCGTTTAAAATCAAAAAATCTTATGTATATTTTAAAAAGTTAGAGCATCAACATGTGCGAAAGTAAGTTCCCACGTTAACGTGGGAGGTGCAGTGGTAACTCGAGCCATAACGCACGATAACGTCCCAATAACGCAGGGATTATGTTAACGTTGCGTATGCTCTAAGAAAGAGTAGAAGTTGTTGAGGTCAATTTTGGATTCAAATTGAGTTCGACACAATAAACAACAACATACCACTAGTCTCAACATGTATTGCCAATGCACACCCCACGATATAAGGTAGCAAGTTTTATTTTCAATGAACTATGTGGGACTAAAACGAGTTCTTTTGGTATAAACAAGGACAAAAAAAACACAAAAAAAAAAAAAAAAAAAAAAAAAAAAAAAAAAAAAAAAAAAAAAAAAAAAAATATATATATATATATATATATATATATATATATATATATATATATATATATATATATATATATATATATATATATATTATTTGCATTGAATTTTTTTTTTAAGCTTATTACAGCCAGACTTACTAATTTGATAGTTCAACTATCACGAGGGTGAAGGTGTATGGAAAACATCGTTATCTTAAAAATAACCGGGAACGGAAATGAAGATCATAAAATCTATTCTAATGTCAATATTACAATAGTATAAAATTCGTCACTGCAAACATAAATAATAAAAAGTTTGTTACAAAATTACCAATGCCTTCAGTAAATACAGAGTCTCGGACTCATAATTGTGTTTTATTTTATGGTATCTTTACTCTGGTACTCCCTTGAATTATTTCCTGGACCCATCACTCGATATTTAAAAGATTACAGTATCTCGGACTCAAATAGAATTCTTTTTCTACTGAACTTGAATCGAACGCTAATGACCCATATAAATTTAACGTAGTCAAACAACAATATGATGAACTGTTACATAGATGTTACACTACAATCTTTCAAGAAGTTTGACCTCCGAGTTCCTTCTAGATATCCTTGAAAGATACAGTAGCATATCCCCGCCGTTTGGCCTTCTGCTGAGAGTCGTGTTCCCTCCACCCAGTCATGAATATCACCTATCCCAAAAACATCACATATGTTAGTAACATTGCTGCTTTATATGGTACCGCCCAATAATTAGAAAATCCAAAACGAATTTCATATACATACATGTCACAATGCGTAGATCAATGCCTAAAGCTTGAATCATTCGTGAAATAAAAGTAAAAATTAACCGTTCCCAATTCACAAATCCAATTAAACTTAAATCTTGGACTAAACCTATTACTATGTAAAACCAACTGAGCTAGCTCAGTTGGCCACCAAGGTTTCCTTAAAGTGCCTTGGGAGGGGATGTTTGGCTAGGGGAGGTCTGAAGTTCGAGTCCCACCCGGGACTTTTACCCCTTCAGGCAATAAAGGAGTAATAAGCGGGTCTCAGGGTCTGCACTGCTGGACCTAAACCACTAACAACCAACAAGCCGTTAAAAAAAAAAAAAAAAAAAAAAAAAAAAAAAAAAAGACTATTACTATGTAAACTGTGCGCAGGACTTAATTTTTTTACCAAAGCAATAGTAGAATAAATGCAGAAATAAAATATAAAAACATTTACAAAATAGAGATAGGGGAATAAATGAAACTTCAATCTTGGACAAGATCTAATACTAACTAGAGGGTACAATTTCAAATCATTCATATAGGGATTGGGTTGATTTGGGTTAATAGTTATCTCTAATCGGTCAAATGGGAAAAATAAATAAAAACAGCTGTGGCTACAAAGGGAACGGGTCAAATGGGTTGAAAGTCATTGAAGTGTATTTTTATTGCATATAATTTCCTACTAATTGGATTATTATTGAAATAATTTATTTCTGTAATCAACTTTGACACACTAATTAGCCTTGAAAAACAAAAGGATGGACCAAAAGTGATTCTGGTCAACCCAACGCGACCCATTTTGCCATGTACCAAAAACTGCCCGTTTTGAACCATCACCCAACCCGACCATACCATCCACTATGCTACCTCAACCTGTAATGGACATGTCATGATTATTAAAAAAATAGCATTAATGATTTACTAATAATCACCTGAAAAGTTGCAGGGATGGTGCCATCTTCTGCAGCAAACATCGACTCGTAAACAGCTGCTGTGGCTAAAGCTGTATCCCTTTTCAGGAACTATAGCCATTCATACAAAAGGTTGAAATATACAGATGTAAATAAAAGATGAGATTTAACAAGACTGACTACAAATTAGTATATAAATTAAAGAAAAGAAATATTCTTACTTTGACTATATTTACAAGAGCATTAGTTTCACCCATTGCCCTCAAATGTTCTATTAACTCCAGAGCTACACATGAAAGGGGAAACCAGAATGACTACTTGCCTCATATTATCATTACGGATTTCATGACTACATACAGCTCAAGAAAGGGAAGGAATTTGGATAAAATGCTCAGCCCTAGTCAACAGATTGCCCGCATCTCGCACCTATCCAACCCAATAAAACTGTAAGCTAAAGTCACGAGAATGGCTGATGTTATTTTGTATTGATATTTATAAAAATGAATAAAAAGCTCCAAACATGAATAATCGGCGTATGTTCAGAGGAAAACAGACACCACGTCAGTTGTTCTTAGTATTTAATAAAAAAGTTAGAAAACATCCAAAACATGGAGGTTATTCGAGTGACTTAAAATGTGTTATGGACACGCATAAACATATATACTTTTACATACATGTGCTAATGGTGATATCCGTGGGCTCNTTTTGTATTGATATTTATAAAAATGAATAAAAAGCTCCAAACATGAATAATCGGCGTATGTTCAGAGGAAAACAGACACCACGTCAGTTGTTCTTAGTATTTAATAAAAAAGTTAGAAAACATCCAAAACATGGAGGTTATTCGAGTGACTTAAAATGTGTTATGGACACGCATAAACATATATACTTTTACATACATGTGCTAATGGTGATATCCGTGGGCTCACACCACCCTCACGCTCCATGTGTGCAATTGTGCAGGCAATTCTCAGCTCTCTACAAAAAAAAATGATCAAAAGTATTAGGCACCAAATGACTGGGAAAAGAGTATTACTTTTTAGGAGAAATATAAACTAAACTTTAGCATTTCTCCACCAAATATAGCTGCCAAAAATAAGCCATCAGGTTTCAACGCCAATCTACTCTATCACTGATACAGAAAGTATCAATATATTGGTTCACTTAGTAACCAGGCGATAAATACTAACTATAATCTAAAATAGAGCTTAAGAGTTAAAAGAAATATGCGGATAGATAAGCACAAACCTGAATCATTGCTCCAGGAAGATCGTTTGTCCAATGGAGTCCCAAACAACTTATTACTAAATCAACAGAACTAAATATCAACAAAACAAATATTACTTGTAAGACTTATGTTATCTGGACCATGAAGACCATATAACTTTATCTTAAAAAAGCATAAAAGGGTTTTTGAGTAGTTAATCAGTTCTACCTTTCTTTAATCGGTAAAAATTCTTCATCGCCAACCATAAATGAAGTTTCAATGTTATCACTAGAAAAATCCTTTTCAGCATCTTTACACAATTTCACCATGTCATACGATGAATCCATCATAGTTAGCTTTTCTACGCCACTTAAAACATCAAAAAAACAAATCCACTTATTTGATGGCATCACATATGCTTCATTACATTTTAATGTTTCAAACATAAAAGTGATTAACATCTCACCACGCCCACTTATTGAACGCCTAATTGCTTCCAAGGAACCTCCCAAACATAATGCAGTAGGAAACTTCTTCTTGACATCCTACAAACCAAATTTGGTGGTAAACTTAAAAACGGTATAAAGCTACCCAAATCTATTAATCTGTATATAATAACAGAAGTAGAGGGACATATAAATAAGGAAAATGCTGTAACCTCCAAGCGATCAACAAGGTTTTCAGCCACAGTATTAACCAAAGAATCCTTCCGATTGATCAACCATGCCGCCGGATCATGCTGCCATGAAATGATAATAACTTAAACAAGCAAATTTTATATTCAAGCAAACAAAAATCATGTGAACAATGCACATTCAAGGAAAGATGGATATCAAAATTATCCTAATACAAATTTATACAATGCATTGTCTAGTGAGCAAAAAACTTATATTCTGTTCCTGGGCAATACATATCAAGAAATAGCTGTACCTGAGCACTAGGTTGGGACTCCACTTCAAGTAGAAGCAGCAAAATGGGTGATTTCACAAAAGGTTGGTTTTTTGGACCCGATACCGCCCCCCATCAGTAAACTATACATTTGGGGTTAGAAAATGGGTAATGGGTTCGAGTTTATTTTACGAATATCAAGATTCAAGTTTTCATATCTCAACTACCCACTCACAAGACTAAATTTGAAAACTCTTTTTTGCCTAACTAGAATGTGAACCCGCAATTAAAAAATATACCACTTTTAGGAATTGCTCATGTCAAAATAAATTTAGTACGAGAAAGAAAAAAAAAAAAAAAAAAAAAACTAAGAAAGCGTACAAACTGTTCCGACTGTGATTACAAATCAGTTTTGTCCAAACTGAGTAAAGCCACAATCGAGAACAAGGTGGCACTAATCTCAACTTACATATCTAGTATACACTCGCTATATAAGGTAGCGAATTTTCTGTTCTATGACCTATGTGGGACTAAAACCAATTCTTTTGGTATCAACAAGCATCAAAAAAGACATCTACTAAGTTGTAGTCTTTAACCTTTGTTTGAATGTTGAATACAACCATATTTACTTATTTGATAATTCAATTATTATGACTGTTGAGGTGTATAATACACAGTTATCTTAAAAATAAACGGTAATGAAAATGAAGATTATAAACTTTATGCCGGTGTCAATATTTGATAGGGATGAGATTCGTGGTCAATAAACAAATATTGTTTTAACTACGGTGTAAGGCCAATCCTTTGTTTACGTCGTAGTTGCTCTCGGTAAATTTAATGGTTTTTCCTTCGTATGTCTACACCGTAGGAGGAACTCTTCATCTATGCCGTATAAATATCGATTCCAGAATGCTCTTTATTTATTTAGGTCGTTTTTTAGGATAGTTATTGTTTAGGAATGGGTCTTTTACTATAATTAGGTTATCTTGTTCTACAAGTTTGACTACCCTATAGGGATCATTATCATTGTAGTTCACTTTGAAGTCATTAATAATATTGTGTTTTAGAGTTTATCTCTTGTTTGGGTTTTATTCCCGCAAGGTGCGCATTGGTTATTCACCCTTGGATTAGGGTTTATCTAAATATGCTTCCGCGCATCCTGCGTCAATGTTACAACAGTATCAAAATCGTGATTGCAAGCAGAAATAATGTAAGGTTTGTTGGAAATAATACAAAATTATCAACGAATACTTCGGTCGTTAGTGGATACACGTATATAAAGTATCATGTTTCTAATTTTGTTTTTATTTTACGTTATCGTATTTTTTGGGAAACCCTTGAATCCTTTCATGGATCCACCACTCGATAAAGATTTACAATATCTCAGACTCATAATAGATACCTTTTCTACTAAACTTGAATCTAACTTTAACGACCCATATAAGTTTAACATAGTCAAGCAACAATTAGATGAACTGTTACAAAGAAGTCACACTGCAATCTTTCAAAAAGTTTGACCTCCGAATTCCTTCTGGATGTCCTTGAAAGATGCAGTAGCAGATCCCCGCCGTTTGGCCTTTTGCTGAGAGTCGTGTTCCCTCCATCCAGTCATGTATATCACAAAAGGTTTGGTTTTTTGGAACCGATACCGCCCTTCCCCAAAGCCCCCACCAGTAAGCTATACACTTGGGGTTACAAAATGGGTAATGGGTTCAAGTCTTTTACAAGTATCAAGATTCAAGTTTTCATATCTCAACTACTCAACCACAAATATGTTTTCTTTTTAAATTTGCATGCTCATTACATCAGCAACTACTACTCAAGTCTTTCTATAAAGCTTTTTAAAAAGCTATTGAAGCAATACAAAAAAACACTTCTAAAAGGCTTTGTAGAATAGCGAAAAGTTTTTGCCATTTGACCCATTGTGGGTGCTTAGAAAAGTGTCAATGGTGGGACCCACTTTTCTAATAAGACAAAACTCATTTTTCAAAAATAAAACAAAATGTCAAAGGTGGGTCCCACTTTTCTAATAAGACAAAAATGCCATGTGAGTCTAGAAAAAAATAAAGTTGATCGAACAAAACGTCATTTCGGTCTAGCAAAAAATATCCCACCAACTTTTGGACACGTGTCGAGATCTTCATGGAGTCGCACGATGTAGCGGTTGCACAAGACTAAATTTAGAAACTCTTTTTTGCTTAACTAAAATGTGACACCGCAATTAAAACAGACGACTTTTAGGAATTGCTCATGACACGTGTCGAGATCTTCATGGAGTTGCACGATCAAGCGGTCGCACAAGATTAAATTTGGAAACTCTTTTTTGCTTAACTAAAATGTGAACCCGCAATTAAAACATAGACGACTTTTAGGAATTGCTCATGTCAAAATAAATTTTGTACAGAGAGAGAGAAAAATAAAATAAAATAAAATAAAAATAAAAATAAAAATAAATAAATAAAAAGCGTACGAACTGTTTCCGCTGGGATTCTACACCAGTTTTGACCTAACTGAGTAAAGCCACAATCGAGAACAACGTGGCACTAATCTCAAATTACATATCTAGTACACACTCGCTATATAAGGTAGCAAATTTTCTGTTCTATGACCTATGTGGGACTAAAACCAATTCTTTTGGTATCAACAAGCATCAAAAAAGACATCAACTAAGTTGTAGTCTTTAACCTTTGTTTGAATGTTGAATACAACCATATTTACTTATTTGATAATTCAATTATTATGATTGTTAAGGTGTATGAAACACAGTTATCTTAAAAATAAACGGTAATGAAAATGATGATTATAAACTTTGTGTCGGTGTCAATATTACAACAGTATCAAAAGCGTGATCGCTAGAAAATTCCATTTCAGCATCTTTACACAATTACACCATATCATACGATGAATCCTTCATAGTTAGCTTTTCTACGCCACCTAGAACATCAAAAAACAAATCCACTTATTTAATGGCATCACATATGCTTCATTACATTTTAATGTTTCGAAGATACAAGTGATTAAAATCTCACCACACCCACTTATTGAACGCCTAATTGCTTCCAAGGAACCTCCCAAACATAATGCAGTAGGAAACGTCTTCTTGACATCCTACAAACCAAATTTGGTAGTAAACTTAAAAACGGTATAAAGCTACCCAAATTTATTAATCCTTATGTAATAACAGAAGTAGAGAGACATATAAACACGGAAAATGTTGTAACCTCCAAGCGATCAACAAGGTTTTCATTAGCAGTATTAACCAAAGAATCCTTCCGATTGATCAACCATGCTGCCCGATCACGCTGCCATGAAATGAGAATAACTTAAAAAAGCAAATTTTATATCCAAGCAAACAAAACTCGTGTGAACAATGCACATTCAGGGAAAGATGGATATCAAAGTTATCCTAATACAATGCATTGTCTATTGAGCAAAAAACTTATATTCTGTCCCTGGGTATAACGACACTATACATTTTGGAATCCCATAAAGTTCAATCAAGAAATAGCTGTACCTGAGCACTACGTTGGACTCCACTTCAAGTAGAAGCAACAAAAGGGGTGATTTCACAAAAGGTCAGTTTTTTGGACCCGATACCGCCCTTCCCCAAAGCGCCCACCAGTAAGCTATACATTTGGGGTTTCAAAATGGGTAACGGGTTTGAGTCTTTTACGAGTATCAAGATTCAACTTTTCATATCTCAACTACCCACCCACAAATGGGCAACTACTACGTACTAAACAGCTACTATATAATTACACGTTATGAAGCAAGAATCATATACAAGTACAACAACAGTTAATTTAGTGCACCTACAACTCTTATTAGATAAGTGTCAATCGTAAGACCCACTTTTCTAATAAGACAAAACACATTTTTGCAAAAATGAAAACCAAATGTCAAAAGGTCCCTTTTTTTAATAAGACAAAAATGTTATGTCAGTGTAAAAAAAATAAAGTTGGTCGCACAAAACGTCATTTCGGTCTAGCAAAAAACATCCCACCAACTTTTAGACACGTGTCGAGATTTTCATGAAGTCGCACGGTCTACCAATCGAACAAGACTAAATTTGGAAAGTCTTTTTTGCTTAACTAGAAAGTGAAACCGCAATTGAAAAATAGGCTACTTTTAGGAATTGCTCAAGTCAAAATAAATTTAGTATTAATCTATACTACTTATAATACATCTTACACCTTCTTTCATATTAAATTTTTAAGATTACCAAAAATAAATTTTTAAGTAAATACAATTAGCTAAGCTATTAGTACAACCATCTAATACAATAAATGTTCAACCACTTGACTTTTCAACCCTCTATTTAATGTTGTAAAAAAACACCCTCTACATAAAAGGTACATGTTAATATGCTTATTGTACAAGCTAATCAAACATAAACAAACTTCATATAATTAATATAACTTTCTTTTTATCTTGTATACATGGTTTTTAAAACTGGATCGTACAACGAACCACTTTCCAAATGTTTCCTGATTTTTGGTGGTTTTGTCCGGTTCAGCCGGCCTCAATAATATTATCATCAATCGTCACAAAGTATATATAATCAGATACATTACTCACATAAAATTTTATTTACAGGGTACCCACCGCCGCAACACGCGGGTACCCCGCTAGTAAGAGAGAGAGAGAGAGATAAATAAATAAATAATAGAAAGCGTACAAACTGTTCCCTTTGTCGTACAAACTCAGTTTTGAAAAAAAAAAANCATACTCCGATGAGAGTGATGAGGATGAACCTTTAGAAGTTCAGACATCGATTGTTCCTTTGAGTGGCAATCCCACTCCCTCTTCTGATTCTGTGGTCGAGTCTCTCTCCCCACTTCCTACGCCCCTCGGGGATAGTGACCTTCATTTGGAGGAGACCGACACCCTTATTTCTCATTCTGATGATGCTTTACCCGAATATGAGAGCTTTACCTTTGATATCGATGAGGAGAGCAGTGGCAATCCCACTTCTTATCCCGATCTTTCTCTCTCGGCTTATGAAGCCTTTTGCTTTGATATCGATCATACGGAAGAGACGAGTCGTGGCAGTACCACTTCTCATGCTTATATCTCTCTTCCCGAGTATGATTCGTTTCATTTTGAGGAGTTCTCCGGCGAACTTTCTCACATCATATCTCCTCCGGAGTATGATCACTTCTATTTTGATCTTGAGAAAGATTTTAGTCTGGGGGGAGACATGCTTATTGATGACAGCACCCCGCCTCTCCCTCCCGAGATTTTTGATAATAAACAAATGAGCTTTAACGATGATATCCAAAACAAAGAATTTGAAAAATGTGTTTTTGAAAACGGTGAATTATGGGGTGCCCGCGGGTGCACGTGCACCCTATGAATTTTTTCGATATTGTTAATTTTTGAAAAAATTATCGATTTTTCTTAAATGTATCTTAAATGCACCCAATGCATCAAAATATGTCTCTAGTATTATTTAGTTGGTATACTTACAAATAAAAAATCTTCGTTTTAATGCACTTTTTAACTCTATAATATTAATTCAAAAAAATTTGTGCACCCGGTTATATTTGTTTCTGGCTCCGTCCCTGCACATTATGAAGCAAGAATCATATACAAGTATACAACAACAGTTAATTTAGTGCACCTATAATTTTGTGTCAATCGTAAGACCCACTTTTCTAATAAGACAAAACACATTTTTGCAAAAATGAAAACAAAATGTCAAAAGGTCCCTTTTTAATAAGACAAAAATGTTATGTAAAAAAATAAAGTTGGTCGCACAAAACGTCATTTCGGTCTAGCAAAAAACATCCCACCAACTTTTAGACACGTGTCGAGATTTTCATAGCGGTCGAACAAGACTAAATTTGGAAAGTCTTTTTTGCTTAACTAGAAAGTGAACCCGCAATTGAAAAATAGACTACTTTTAAGAATTGCTCAAGTCAAAATAAATTTAGTATTAATCTATACTACTTATAATACATCTTACACCTTCTTTCATATTAAATTTTTAAGATTACCAAAAATATATTTTTAAGTAAATACAATTAGCTAAGCTATTAGTACAACCATCTAATACAATAAATGTTCAACCACTTGACTTTTCAACCTCCTATTTAATGTTGTAAAAAAAACACCCTCTACATAAAAGGTACATGTTAATATGCTTATTGTACAAGCTAATCAAACATAAACAAACTTCATATAATTAATATAACTTTCTTTTTATCTTGTATACATGGTTTTTAAAACTGGATCGTACAACGAACCACTTTCCAAACGTTTCCTATTTTTGGTGGTTTTGTCCGGTTCAGCCGGCCTCAATAATATTATCATCAATCGTCACAAACTATATATAATCAGATACGTTACTCACATAAAATTTTATTTACAGGGTACCCGCCGCCGCAACGCACGGGTACCCTGCTAGTAAAAGAAAAAAAAAATTAGAAAGCGTACAAACTGTTCCCTTTGTCGTACAAACTCAGTTTTGAAAAGAACTGAGTAAAGCCACAATGGAGAATCGAGAACCGAGTAAGCGTACAAACTGTTCCCTTTGTCGTACAAACTCTGTTTTGAAAAGAACTGAGTAAAGCCACAATCGAGAACAATGTGGCACTAATCTGAGATTACATATCCAGTACACACTGGCTATATAAGGTAGCAAAATTTCTGTTCAATGACCTATGTGGGACTAAAACCAATTCTTTGTTTTAATGTTGAACACAACCATATTTACTTATTTGATAATTCAATTATTATGACTGTTAAGGTGTATGAAACACATTTATCTTAAAAATAAACTGTAACGAAAATGAAGATTATAAACTTTGTGCCGGTGTCAATATTACAGGAGTATCAAAATCGTGACTGCAAGCAGAAATAATGAAAGGTTTGTTGGAACTAATGCAAAATTATCAACGAATACTTCAGTCGTTAGTAAATACACGCATATAAAGTACCATGTTTCTAATTATGTTTTATTTTACGTTATCGTATATTTTGGGAATCCCTTGAATCCTTTCCTGGATCCACCACTCGATATTTAAAAGATTTACAATATCTCGGACTCATAATAGATACCTGTTCTACTAAACTTGAATCTAACTTTAACGACCCATATAAATTTAATATGGTCAAGCAACAATTAGATGAACTGTTACAAAGAAGTCACACAGCAATCTTTCAAGAAGTTTGACCTCTGAATTCCTTCTGGATGTCCTTGAAAGATACAGTAGCAGATCCCCGCCATTTGGCCTTCTGCTGAGAGTCGTGTTCTCTCCACCCTTGCACCCAGTCATGTATATCACCTGTCCCAGAACACCAGATTTGTTGATCACAATGCTTTTACATAGGAGATACAAGAAAATCCAATATAACTTTGAAACTTGCGACAATGTGCAGATGATACTGAACTCAACCCAACACGAGTACACGACCCATAACCCACACAGCCCAACACACCCATTATGCCACCTGCTGACTTTTTCAAAAGAGTTAAAATCGAGGATTTATTAAGAATCACCCGAAATGTTGCAGGGATGGTACCATCTTCTGCTGCAAACATCGACTTATAGTCAGCTGCTGTGGCGAGAGCGGTATCCCAGGGCCGGCTTTGAGGGTGTGCAAGGTGAGCGACCGCGCAGGGACTAAAAATTTTTAAGGGCATCAAAATTTGTCCCATTAATAATTATATGCGTGTGTACGCATATTTTTCACAAAGAAAAAAGTATTTAGATGAGAAATTATCTTAAATGAGTAATATGTTAGTACGTTTAGCTAACTAATTGCATTATATCTCATAAAGAGAAAACTTCTATACGAAACACAATTTAGCTAAAGAACAAACCAAGTGATCTCATCCATCCATCCCCTTTCATCCAACGGTGTATATTACTCATGATTTTTTTTTATATAGGCGGAGGGGTATTTTTGTCAAAGCACAATTTTTATTATACCACCGACTCTCACATAACGTCCCATTTCATTTCCCCCAAATCACACACACACACAAACGCTCCCAAACCACCAAACCCTAACTGCCCTAACCACTGTCAAGCCACCGGTAATCATTATTTCTTCCATTAAAATGGACATACGATTTGAAATAGATCAATCTAAACGCACCACTGATTCGGAATCGGATCAATCTAAGCGTACCACTGTTTCTGGTATATTTTTTTAAAATCAGTCATTATTTTGAATTTTTATGATCGATTTACATTATTTTGTGAATGTATTAGTTTATTTTGTGATTGAATGATTGTTTGGATTAACTTATTTCAGCGACTAGATTAGGTTTTAGGATTAGGTTGCTTTTTGTGATGGAATGAGTGTTTGGATTAGTTTATTTTTGTTGTAGGAATGACTGTTTGTGTTAGCTTTTTTTTTTTTTTTTTTAATGAGTGTTTGGATTAGGTTATATAAGCTAGTATATTAGATTTTGGCTTTTTTTCTATGGAATAGGCATAAGAAGATAATGAAATGAGATTTTGGCTTATTTTTGAATGAGTGCATGTTAGAATAATCCCACGGGATTCACACTGAATCCCATGGGATTTATACATAATTTATCAAGGCTACTTCTAGTTGTTCAAAAGTTTATACATAATAATCTATGAATCCCATGGGATTTATATACTGAATCCCATGGGATTTATACATAATTTATATATAATAATGAATAATCCTATGGGATTCGCACGGAATCCCATAGATTGTCCTGTTGTTAGTTGCTTTAAACTAATATTTGTCTGAAAATTGATATATGTATAATTTTGAACCCAACGCCGGTGTCTCGGTACAATCCGTATGATGATATTAAGGCGAAGAAATCAAGAAAGAAATCAGGGAATGTTGAGGTTAATACACTGGTTGTTCAGTTAAAGGCACCGACTGTTGTTAAGGAGATAGAGAAGGTGCCGGATGATCGTGGTAGTGTTATTTCTTCTGTAGTGTCTGATTTGGCTAATGAGATTGCGTCGAGTGTTGATGTTGGTATAGTTAATGAGAAGGAGAAGGAGACAGATACGCAGAAGAAGCTGTCGATTGTTGTTCATGATAAGGTTTCTGTTGCTTTTAAAGATAAGGAGAGTGAGAAGGAGACGGAGACGGATAAGCTTTCTGTTGTTTTTAAAGATAAGGAAAGTGAGAAGGATGTTGCTGTTGTGGTTGGTATGTCAGCGAAACCAGTAGATGTTGATTTGGCGAGTAAGAAGGACGATGTTGTGGTTGGTAATTCTAGCGGTCTTGTGTATGAGAAACGGAATAGTAATCGTCGGAAGGCTACGGGGTCAGTTGATAAGGCTACGGGTTCAGCAGATGTTGATAATGCTATGGTTTTAGTTGAGAAGGCTAAGGGTTCAGCAGATGTTGAGAAGGCTACGGGTTCAGTAGATGTTGAGAAGGGTACGGGCTCAGTTGAGAATGTTACGACTGGTGTTTCTAAGCCTAAGAAGGCAAATGTTGTTTTGACTGATGTTGTAGATAAAAGTTTGAGGTTGAATGTTAAGGGACCGTCAAAGGCGTCTGTTGAAGCAGTTTTAGAAAAGGACGAGCCATCTAAGGTTGTTCTTATATATTCTGTTGTGCTCAAGTGTTTTTTTTAATGTAGATGCCGATGAAAAGAAGCTATCAAAGAGTACTGTTGTTTCAAAGAGGAAGAGGGGCGATTCAGATATTATACCTGATGATATGGGCAAGAAGAAGTTGAAGGGGAAGGGTCCGATGAAGATTCAGAAGGACGATTCTCCTGAAGGTGATATACCTGATGGTGTTATGAAGCAGCTGTTGAAGAATATGCTGAAGAATGCTTCTGTTAAAGAATTTGTCAAAGAAGAATACGAGGAGAATCAGCTGATGTCTAAGAATAAAGGTAAGAAGAAAGAAAAAATTTTGACTGCTGAAGACATACGACATCAGGATTATCTTTCAGGATTGCCGATTCTTCAAGTTAGGACAGCGCCTACTGCCCTTTACACCGCTATCCATGGCATCAAACACATTAATCTTGAGAAGTTTCTGGCATAGATAGATTTTAGTTCTTTCTTCAAGTTGGCCATAGACTACATACCTTCAAGGTTAGGAAGGTATGTGGTTAGGAATTTTGATGAAAAGACTTGCCGTTTGAACTTGGAAGGTGAAAGGTAGATTGAGGCTACGGTTTCGAAAGTTCATGATTTGTTTGGCATTCCAATTGGAGGTGTGCCTTTGTTATCTTTAGAGACGAGGCCTGTTGGAGATGATTTTGAGGCTGTTTGGAAATGCCAGTTTCATAAGCTTTTTAAGGATGTCAGGGTGAATGATATTGCACTGAAGTTGATTGCGTCCAAGGAAGTTGACTTCCTTTTTAAGATCAACTTTCTCACTCTGTTAACAAACACGATGGGTATGTGTGTTGGGTTGAAGGGGGAGATTAATTTAGATGTTGTGAGGCGTGTTGGGAATATATTGATATTCCCGGGATTGATTGGTGTGAGTATATTTTTCATTGCCTTAAGACTAGTAAAGCTCCGACAAAACAAAACAAATACACTGGTCCATATACCTTGCTTGCTGTAAGTTTTATAATATATTAAGTTTTAAATTGTTTTCATGTTTTTGTTACATATTTAGTTTCTTACACTTTTCTTGTTCTTTATTCTTTGTTTTCAGCTCTTGTATTTAGATTCAACCAATTACAAGAAGCTTCCGTCGTCCGAACACGTCCGGTGATAAAACAATGGTCGTCATTTTTGATGGCACAGAGGCAGGAGATGGAACTCAAGGAAGAATGTATTGGTGAGTCAGATCTTTATGAAGAATTCGAGCTTCCAGAGACGGAGGGATTTGTTGCTGCTGGTTCTTCTGATTCTTCATTCAAAGAGGTTCGTTTATTCTTTGTTTTCAGATCTTTATGACAGTCAATCCCATGGGATTCACTGTCAATCCCATGGGATTGACAGTTAATCCCATGTGATTCACAGTTTCATTATAAGGTGTGTTTGGCTCAGTTGACTTCTGTGGACAAAAGTGTGTTTAGGATTATTAGCTTTTTGATAACTTTTCTTGTTGGGTTCTAGCTTAAATTTAAACTTAAACTTCCCCCATTAGGCCTGATTTTTCTGAGTTGACTTAAACTTTCACCCATTAGGCCTGATTTTACTGAGTTGGTTGTTAATCCCATGAGATTCACATACAATCCCATGGGATTCAATGTGCTTATCTCATTATGAATATTCCTATTTGTTTTTTCTCCAGGAATTGCTTAAAAATCTTGAAGAAAAGTTATCTATTTTAAGCATTGAAAGAATTGTTGTTGAAGAACTTTTGGTTATAGCTGGTGTAGAATTTCCTGGCGATTTAAAGCTCGTTGAACTACATCAAAGGTATGTTCAGATTCTCAAGCATCCAGTCTCATCAAATGGTGAAGATCTTGATCGAGCTGATGATAATGGAGGTGATAAGGGAGATGATGATACTGTAAATGATAAACACCTATCTGGTACCGATCCCTAATTCCGATAGCCTATTGTAGTTCCCTTTTGTACTTGAAACCGTCGAATTTATGTAATAACTTTGTTAAATTTGTTAAATTTAGAATTGTTGTAGTTCCCTTTTATTGGATCTCTTTCCGACATTGGTTAATTTATGTATGAATTTCTTTATTGAATCCTATGGGATTTATCTGTGAATCCCATGGGATTCATCTGTTAATTCCATGTGATTCATTTGTCAATCCCATAAGTTTTGTTGCCTAATATTCAAAGTGTAAATCCCATAAGCTTTGTTTTAGTTATTTCAACAGTGGTTGATCCATCTCAAATACAAGAAGGAAGTGATGATGGTAATGGGGATGATAAAGATGTCGAGAAGCGAGATGATGCAGTTCCCGAAAAGCAAATTGCTGAACCTTTCTCTTTAACTCAATGGATCGAAAACCATTTAGATTTGATTGAAGAGTGGTTTAATTGTGTACCTGCAGAGTTCTATTATGTAATATTCTTGCATAATAATTCTTTACTTATTTTTTCCTTAAATTTATTTCTTTTTAATTAAATTTTCTTATTTTATTCAGCAAAAGTGTGTCGCTGAAGGTACTATGGAGCCAATGGGTGTTGGGATTCCAGCTACTCGTGCTTCCGATGTAAGTCCGAGTCCTATAAAGCGTTTGGTTAAACCGCCTTCCTATTTATTGTCTCCATATATGAATAAGAAGACAAGGGTTGAACTTAAAATGACTAGGCCGGAGTTTATTCTTGGGAATAGTATTTTCGCGATGCGAGGCGAAAAGCTGTAAGCTTATATGTGTTTTTTATACAAGTTTCATAGCTGTAAGTTTATATTCAATCCCATTGGATTAACAGTTAACTATATGGTATGATTCTTAAATGATTTTTTTTCTCATATAGTGAACGAGTTTTCGAAACACATTCTGGGGAGCTATATTCAGTGCGTTTGATTATGGAGACATTAGCACCCGGTTTGGAGGTTGATGCTAATGTAATTGATTGTTTAGCTGCAATTCTGAATCATGAAAATAGTTCTAGAGAAGCTGGTTGTCCATTGCGACACTTTTTCCCAACTGGATGTATTGTAAGTAATTATTTTTTGATTTGCTTAATAAACTGTTTTAAATAAACTGCTTATCTGACTTACCAAACACCCCAAAAGCAATTCATATCATAACATCATATTGAAAAATCGCGTATACAGACGATAACTATGTTTGATGGAACATTGGAGTCTGAGGACGCAAAATTTGAAGAATTTGAAAAAGAACTTTCAGCTCAGTTTAAAGATGATGTTGGTGGCTTGGCTCTCAATGGCGTTGAATTGGTAAAATTAAATTTTTTTTGTTTTTAATTTTAATTTTTGTTTTTACTTTTGTCATTTCTATTATTTTTTTTTTGGTTTTGTTTAACCAGCCTTTTTTTCCTATTCGCAAAGTGAGCCATTTCTATGTCGTTGTCTTCAGCCTTACTAAAAAGATTACAACAATGACGATACTGGATAACAGCGATTGTGGAGCAACGTACGCGGAAAAGTATGAAGATACGTGTGAACTTCTTGTAAGTACTTACTTTTCTGTTGTAAAGTGATTCACAGATCCTTTCTTGCCAAAAAAGGTTAGTGTTGCTATTGTGTCTATCCCATGGGATTCATTCTGAATCCCATGGGATTGACACATATCACACATGTTACTTTTTATCATGAATCTGTGAATCATACAAGAACTACATGAGATACTAGACGAATCTGTGATTTTCTCATAATTATAGTTATTTATGCTCTCTCTCTCTCTCTCTTTTTCTTTTTTTTTAATAGTTTTGTAGAAAACGTTGTTTGCTCGTCATCTGGAGATGTATGGTCACAAGAAACATGCTAGCATTCGTAAAGTCAAGCCAAGAATCGCAAGCCTCAAGTGGAAGACCAAGAACAATGATGAGTGTGTAAATACTCATCATTTTTGTCTTATCTGAGCTGCCAAAACATCCAAAAACACCCAAATATGCATCAAAATACTGAAAATATCCCAGGGTTGTGTTTTATATGTTTTAGATGCAAAATGTTTGAAAACTAATGAAAAACGAACAAAGTTTGCACAATTGGCAGTTTCAGTCCCTCAACTTTCAAAACTTGTCAAATCTAGTCCCTAAGCATTAATTTTGAAAGAAAAGTCAACCAAAGTCCTTAGAAAATCACAAGTTGTCATAATTAGTCCTTTGATGAAAAGTTTCAAAAGTTTACAAGTTTAGTCCTTGAACTTTGCAAAAGTGTCAAAAATAGCCCCTGGATTAAAATCTTTTGGAAAATTACAATTATGGTCCTTGTATTATGAAACTTTGGCAAAAATGATCCCTTGGTGAAAAGATTGGAGAAATTACAAGTTTGGCCCCTGAAGTTTGAAGATTTGGCAGATTTAGTCCCTGGGAATGTAAAAAGTGAAAAGTCAACTATGGACCTTGTACTATTCATACTTGGCTAATTATACCCCTTGATTAACTTTGGAAGATTGCCAAATTCAGTCCCTTAATTTTCATAATATTACCATTTTGGTCCTTGTAATTCTATAACACCAAACGGACCCTTTCTATTATAAACCCAAAAATCCCATAATCCAAATCCCAATCCAGTCCAAAAAAAACCCCATCCCTTTCCTTGGCCCATTTATTTCCTTGGCCCAATCCCACAACAAGCCCACCCCCCCCTCTCAGTTATAACTAATTCAAACACACCCCCACCCCCGTTCCCACCTCTACCCTTCTCCCTCCCACTTGCCTGCAACCTGTCACCTCCACCACCCCCCACCATCTCCATCACATCCACCCGCCAACCCACCATATACACCTACCTAACCCACTACAATAAATGCACCACCCCAAATTGCTATAAAAAACAGTTATCCCCCATTTCTCATTTTGGCGCCAAAATCTCAATCAAGGGCTCAGATTAAAGATGAAGCATCCAATGGTCAAGAATTCACTCAGAGATCATAGCAAACCCTAATGGAGCTCTATAAAAGGAAGAAGATAGAGAAATGAAGACTGTGTAGTCATTTAGTCATAATTTAGTGTCGAATTTATGTAAACCCAGTCATTAGTTGTTAAAATCACTTCAAATAGTTTGTAATCTTTGTTTTTAATGTAATTTGATCTTTCCTTAATCAAAAATTCCAAGTTTTTAGTTTCAATTCAGTGTTTGCATTTTCAATTGAGTTTTCTCTTTTAGCTTCAATAATGTTCTAAAGCTATTGTCACAGTTCCATAAGCTCACTTAGGTCACTTAGATTGATAAGAAAACATAAAAAGTAAAAAATTCAGTAACAAACAATCACAGGGTACCTATGCATTTGATTGTGGAAAGCTTTGAAAGTTGCCTACAATGGAGGGGCAAGATGGACTTTTACCTAGCTTATCTTTGATAAGCTAGGAGCTTGTTGAGCATAAAGAAACTCTAGTAAAGCTAGAGCTAAGGTTTTCTACTTTCAAGTTTAAGAAATTTCAAGTTTTAGTGTAATTTTCATTTTACTGTACTAGTGCTTTTCATTGCTTAATTCCGTGTTTTTTTATGCTTATTTGGTATTGAGTAGTGATATTATTGCTTAAAATCTCAGGGTTGTTCTTTGGTTTTCTTTGTTGCTTAAAATCTCATTTTCACTGTAAAATAAGTATTAGTAGTAATCTTGTGTAATTGTAGTCCAATCCAGTGTTTCTGTACTTGTTTTAGCTTATTGAACCTTCACAAGTCATTAGGATTCAAGTTTGTGGGTTAAAACAGTCAACCTTTTGAAAAACATAAACTAGTTCAGTATAAAGGATTGTTTGGTTTTGTTGTCATATTTGTGTTCCAGTGTGTATTTGTTATGGCTCTGTGTTGTTTCATGCTTCTCAGGTGTAACTTAGAACATTTAAACCATAAAAACCAGTGCCTGTTCATAAAAAAGTCAAAATAGCTTTTAATCTCATCTAATTAGCAATCTGTCAAAGTTTTTGAGTCCAAAATCATCAAATCAGTTCAATAGTTGTTAGGGTTGCTCAATTTCATGTTCTTATAGTCTAATATAACATATTCAGTGAGTAAATCAAGATCAAAACTCATAAAAGTCAAACTCTTAGTGTTTTCTAAAAAGTCAAATTTGCATACTCAGTGAAATGGCAAGTTCTTCTTTGTGATCCATAGGGTTTAAAACAGATTGGAAATCCAAAGTTTTTGTGGATTTGTGTTATTTTGTTGCTTGTTTAAACATTTCAAAAAGAAAATCCCATTTTGGAATCCATTTGCTTATAAATAAGCATTGTTAAAATACCCCCTTTGGTCTGTAACATCCCCTGTGTCACAGCTTTTTACCCATCTTCATAAGCTTCCATAGAGCTTATTAGTGGGCCCCAGTGGATGATTCTTGGATTTTCGGAAAGCCAAGCAACCAATCTTGATAGTTCAGTGCTTATTTTTCATTTTCAAGCTTATTTGATAGGGCTGCACTTAGCTTCTTTTTTGTCCCATTTGACAGTGTATACTGAGTGGTCAGTATACACTGAGAGTTTGGCTAAATTTCATAAGCTCACACAGAGCTTATTTGTAGGAGTTAAGGCTTGATTCTTGGCTTATTTGAAAGCTCTCCAGGTTGGCTTATTGGTTCAAAAGCTCTTTTGGATCTCTGAGCTTATTTATGGTCCCCAATAGGCTCAAAAGATAGCCATTTGGTCTGTGTGGATCTGTGGCAATTTAGGATTGCTTATTTGCTTGTTTTAGCTTATCCACTGTGCTTTTTCAGTTTCTTTAGCTTAACTTGTGTTCATATTAGTTGTTTGCATCTTTATTTGTAGCTTGTTTGTAAGAGCTTTTGCATTTTAAAAAATCCAAAAATAGAATCTGTTAAGCATTTTAGTGTCCAAATTGCTTATTTTTAAGTTCTGTAAAAAGGGTTTTCATAAAAATTGGTTATTTTCATTATATAATCATCTGTCAAAAAGAAAATTCCAAAAATAATCACTTTTAATAAAGTGATAGCTTCTATTTAAGCCATTTGGCTTATTGTTCAGCTTTTTCAAAAAGCAATTTTCATTTTTATAATTTTCATAAGTTCCCTGTCACTTGTAGTATTTATAATAATTTTATTAGATTTTTATTTGTTAGTTTAGTATTTATAATAATTAATATTAATTAAATTAGTTTTAATTGAAAAACCAAAAAGAAAATAGTTTAAGTATTTAAATTTAATATCACATCCATTTTTATAATTTTCCTAGCTTGTACACATTATTTAGATTCTGTAAAAATTGGATTTGTAATTTTCTCTGTGCATTTACTATTATTTTCATTTAAATTAGTTTAAATAGCTTTTAAATAGTAATTAAGTAAATAATTAATAAATTAGTGTAATAATAGTTTTTATAAACTTTTTATAATTTCTTAGAGTTCCTGTATTAGTTAATTAGTATTATAAAATATTTGATAATTTTCTAAGTCATTTTTAGTATTATTAGTAATTTAAATTAGTTAAATTAGTTTAATTAATATAATTAGTAATTAATTAATATTAAATCCTGAAAAAGACAAAAATATTTATTTTCTATTTTTAAATTTCTTTTAAGTTATTTTAAAGGTTTAGAAATTAATTTTGCAAATTTTTAGTGTAATCTTGTAATCTTAATCTTTTTTAAATTTGTTATAAATTAGTTTTAATTAACTTTTTAAATAGTTTTAGTAATTAATTAATATTTAAATATTAAAATAATCAAAAAAATAATTTTCTTTTTAATTTAATTTTCTTTTAATTTTAAGTTTGTAAAAGTTTCATTTTCACCCCTTCTAGTTTTTATTTGTTCATATTTTACCTTATTCCATTTTTCCAGTACGCATTTAGGTATTTTAGGAATATTTGCATTTCTGTATTTGTTAATACTGTTCCATTATCATTTCAAGCAATCAGTAGTGTAAAAATCAATCCAAATCTTTATCTGGTTACTATTCCCAATCACTCAATCCCAAAACGTTTTCCAAACACAATTTCAATCTCGTTGGGACTTAACGACCCGTAAGAACACTGTGCTTTCAACGGATCATAAATTGATCTCTCCTCTCTCAGATTTGACTTGTTGACCACACCTGGTTAACTGGTTAGTTTGGGAGGAGTCAAACAACTTCAAAGATTGTGGTGTTTTCACTATGTTACATATGGATAATTACACCGGTGAAGCTCCTGGAAAATGGAACTGTGGTTTGGTTGCCGAGTCTAAACAGCAGTCTGACCAATTGAGGGTATTAAGATTCAAGTTTGCCACCAAGATATTGTTACACAAGGTTAAAATGTTCATGCGGGTAGGATGTATGAATTAGCATTGGAGTTTGATAAACTTCCTCCTGGTGAAAAGATGTCTATAATTCTTTCAGCAGTTAGGAATAGGGATGCACGTGACCGCAAATTCTAGAAGTTCGTCTTTTGTTAATGGTAGCTCTGGAATTTGATAAACTTGTTCAGTTTACTATAATTGTTGAAGCATTAAAGAATAGGGATTGAACAATTGTCCAATTAGGCGTTAATGGTATGGTAGACGAGAACATGTGAATGGTAGTCTTTTGAAAAGTTTGTGAATGGTATAACTGAACTTGTGCATGGTAGAAAAATTATGTGTCTTTTTATCAGTTCATGATTACAAGTTAATGTAGAATGTGAATCCCATGGGATTCATTCATAATCCCAAGGGATTCTTTTATTGTAGACTGCATTTAAACGAATTTCAATGAATCCCATGGGATTCTTATAGAATATAGATTTTCTTGTGAATTGTTCAAGTTTTTTTGAACGAATTTCAATGAATCCCATGGGAAGAGGGAAATAATCCCATGGGAATCATACATAATATAAGTAAGACACAAGACAGAATATAAGTTATTCAATCCCATGGGATTATGTCCCTAATCCCATGGGATTATTTCCCCCTCTTCCCATGGAAATCATACAGAATATAACACAAGACATATTCAATCCCATGGGATTATCTCCCGAATCCAATGGGAATCATACATAATATAAGTAAGAAACAAGACATATTCAAAGTAAACAAGAATTTTCTTTGCAAATCATCTAAATATTCAAGATAAATAACTAAAAAACCAGAATTTTCTATGCAAATCATCTAAATAATCAAGTAAAGCAGAATATAAAAAGTTTGTTCAAGAAACTATTGGTTTCGGCTTTCGCCTTGCCTTTGGGTTTTCCGGACAAGTTGTTTTTGTGTGCAAGTTGGTCTTCACTCCACAATAGCCACAAACCTTCTCTTGTTTCTTCTTAACCTTCACTTGTTTCTTTTTAACTCCAAGTGCTTTTTCTTTCTCACTCTTTCGCCTTTTATTGCGTTCCTTTTCTGTAATATTCCCTTTGTTGTTTACCTTTGTTGGATTGTTAACTATTTGTTCCTTAGGTTTAGAAACAGCATAATGTTCGCCAATCACATCTCTCGTTTCTATTGAAGGATGATTTGGCACCTCAGCCTCCACTTCTGTTTTCAACGTCTTCAACTTTTCTACAAATTCCCCCATCTTCTCTAAATTATCACCTAACCTGAATAAACATTCGTCCACCACAAAAGTTGCTTCATTTGTAATTCTTTCAACTTCCACATTTTTTTCCCCATATCTGTTTATTTTCCTTCTCAAATCAGGAGGTATTATATCCCTTGTCCAACGCCTCAAAATATACTGTTCTGGAATGACGTTAATATCACGGTTCTTCAATACACAGAATATGTGGCGGCATAGAAAACCAAATCGGGCAAAATGTCTACAAGTGCATACCACCGACCCATCTTCTATAGTGCGCATCACCTTTTTTAAACAAAAATCAAAAGAATTAAAGATTTAAAATTCATCCTCAAAACCATATATTTATAACTAATCCCATGGGATTCTGCAAGAATCCCATGGGATTCATTTCTGAATCCCATGGATACATAATGAACCCCATGGGATTTACTACTGAATCCCATGGGATACATAATGAATCCCATGGGATTTACTACTGAATCCCATGGGATTTACTACTGAATCCCATGGGATACATAATGAATCCCATGGGATTTACTACTGAATCCCATGGGATTCATTATGAATCCCATGGGATTCATTATGAATCCCATGGGATTCATGTTGATCCACATATGATTCATGTTGAAAAACATTTAACATACCTTGTAGTCTATAAATGTTCTCCTTGCTTCTGTTTCTTCTTCCTCTACTTGTTCTTTTGCAAGTTCCTTATTAGTGATTCTGTAAACCCACGGATTTCTGTCTCTTATAATGAGAGTCTCACAACCTTCTTCTATCTTTAAATCTTGAATCGTACAGCTCCAACATGCTTCATATATTTCCGTTTGAACAAGAAGATATATCGTTCTAGTATACACTTTTGATGCATGATGTTCAATCTCTAACTGTGTTACACATTTTGGAGCCGCGTCAAATGTTTTAAAGTCCAAATGTTCTTGCCTATAACGTTGTCTTTCCATTGTTGATTCATAGGACATCATAAAACTATCTAGCGTTGCTCCTGGGCTAGTGAAACTTTGAAGAACGAGTTTTCACTCTCGGACCTTGATGTGGTTCTCATCAAACCAAACAATGGCGAGTCGATAAAGTAAGCTGGAATCCACATTTCTCGTAGGTTATACATTTTGGTCATCCATTTGTGATTTTGCAAACCAAAATCTTCAATCAACTTAGCCCATTTCTCTTCAAATGCCAATGGTTCGATGAACATATTCCAAATAATCTTGTTCAAACGCTTCTTGAAATCTGTTTCTACGTATATTTCTTTACAAATCTGTTTTTGATAAAGATTGTTTTAAAATCTTATTTCAAGCATAAGTAACATGATATAAACATTGGTGAATCCCATGGGATTCACACTTAATCCCATTGGATTCACAGTTAATCCCATGGGATTCACAGTTAATCCAATTGGATTCACAGTTAATCCCATTGGATTCATACAAAATCCCACATGGGATTCAGTATGAATCCAATGGGATTAACTGTGACAAAAAACACATATTTTGTAAACTTGATAAATTACCTTTGCTGGAATCTTTTGGTGAATATGCCACATGCAAAGTCTGTGTTTCGATTTTGTGAAAACGGCTTCAATGGCCCTCTTCATTGCTCCATCTTGATCTGTTACAACCATGGTTGGTTCTTTCTTGAAAGCAGTCATAAATGCTTTTAGTAGCCATGTGTATGATTCAGTGTCTTCATGTAATAGCATTCCCGAACCAAGTGTGACACATTTTCTATGATTATCGACACCTGTGAATGGTACAAACACCATATTGTACCTAAAAATAATATAAGTTTTAGTGACACAATCCAATGTGACTACATACACAATCTCAAGGGATTCATTGTGAATCCCATGGGATTCTGTGTGAATCCCATGTGTTTTCATAAAGAATTTCATGGGATTCATACAGAATCCAATGAGATTTCATAAACAATCCCATGGGATTTATACAGAATTCATTGTAATTTTTTTTAAAAAGAAACACTTACTTGTTACATCTAAATGTCGCATCAAAGGATACTATGTCTCCAAACTTCTTATAATAGCATTTTGCAACTTCATCAGCCCAAAACAAAGCCACTAACTCACTGTTTTCTACCTTATACTGAAAGGTAAAGTTCGGCACATACATCTTTCTGTTTTCCATTTTATTTATAAGCATTTGTGCGTCACTTTCCCCTATGAACATATTACTATCCCGCAGTTCATTCTTAAAATCATCAACTGTCCCATGAACATATTCATACCCACCTTTGATACTCGTTAACAAGTTGTGAGCACGTGTTGGACCAATCTTGTTCTTTGCAGCTTTAACAACAAACAGTTTTTCTCCTTGTGTCATTCTTCTTTGCTTTTTTGTAAAATGTTTGTACTCTTTTGGTAAAAGCATATGGTTGTGTT
>LBNU01033099.1:39238-63312 GCA_014162995.1 Artemisia annua
AAAAAAAAAAAAAAAAAAAAAAAAAAAAAAAAAAAAAAAAAAAAAAAACATTTAAAAAACATTAGTTATACAATAATAATAATAATAATAATAATAATAATAATAACAATCCCATGGGATTCTGAGAAAATCCATGGGATTCTAAACAAATCCCACGGGATTCAGAATAAATCACATGTCATATTCATTCTGTATGAATCCCATGGGATTTGTTCAGAATCCCATAGGATCCATAATAAATCAAGTTATATGTTACAAGTCATAAATATGGAGACTTTTTCAACCTGTTACATGAACAGTTGTATTTCTCTTTTGTTTGCCACTGTGTTTAGCATCCAAAGTGTTGATATTAACATGTCTTGGTGCTCCTTCTTTGTTGCACATGAGGTATTTGAGTGTTACAATTTCATATTTTGTTGTTTTTTGACCTGCTTTTTTAATTTGAAAACCTCCCGCTTCAGCGTACTTGCTATACATATCTAAAGCTTCATCTATATTGTCATAGCTTTTTCCCTCTTCCGGTACAGTAATTCCTTCATCTACATGAGGCTTCCAATATTCCGATCCGCCCGGTGTCTCAATGAGTTCATACAAAGTTGGTCTTGGTGATTTCATAGAATCAGATGTCATAGAATCTGTAAATAAAGACACAAGAATTAAATTATTAAAACTTATCCTGAATCCCATGGGATTCATACAGAATTCCATGGGATTCATTCTGAATGACTATGTGATTCATTCTGAACGACATGTGATTCAATGATGAATCCCATAGGATTCAATGAAGAATCAGATGAAGAGATTTTAGGATACTTGTTACACCTAATGAATCAAATGAATAATAATGAATCAAATGGGATTCATACAGAATCCTATAGGATTCAGTATGAATCCGATGGAATTTCCACTTCTCTTAAAACATTAAACAAAGAAAATAGATTCTGAAGGGATTTTACCATGAACTTCTTTATCTGTAGCATATTCATCTTCATCTTCATCTGGTAAATCACCTTCTATAATCAAATCATCTTCTGGAACTTCCATATTTTTTTCAGACGGGTTTACCATGAATTCCGACGGGTTTGTTGATGAATCCGTCGGTTTTGTTGATGAATCCGTCGGATTCATGGTGATTCCAGCGACGTTTTTGATTCCGGTGAGGTTTTGTTGATGATTCCGGCGAGCTTTTGATGATTCTTGTGGTGTTGTTGATGAAGCCATTGGTTTTGATGAATCCGGAGGTTTTGTTGACGGTGTTGTCGATGAATCCGTCAGATTCATGATTTTCCGGCGAGATTTTTGATTATTCCGGCGAGGTTTTGTTAGATCTAGGGTTTGGTTGAGAGAGAAAGGTTTGGATGAGAGAGAAAGTTAGGTGACAAATGAGATGGATGCAGAATTTTTTTTGTTTTTATTAAGATACTTGATTTTACTATCTTGTCCTTCTTTGTATTTTTTGGTTTCATCTAAGCCATTGGATGGAAGATGAATGGATTGTTGGGATTTGATTATTTGTTCTTTAGATACTAGTTGTTTTGCATAGATCTCACCTCATCTCATAAATAGTGACACTTTATATGTAGCATTACTTATCGAAAGGCATCATTATTTAATTTCGTCCAATGCCCTCAAAAATTTCATAAATTCATGAGACGGCCTTGTTGTATCCCTTTTAAAGACCAAAAACCATCCACAAAAGAAGTCGATAAACAAAAATGTAAATACCAGATTTAAACTGTAAGACTCACCTATGTAAACCATCAAAACTGTAAGACTCACCAGAATGGCAGATTTATTTTGTAATTACTAGTATTTAAGCAGATATATAAAGCTTCAAATGTCCAGTAGTATTTAAACAAAAAATAAAAAGCTTTAATATGGAGGTTATTCAAAGTTTTTAAATTGTTGTATGATACATATATCTATACATATATCTATACATACTTGTGCCAATGAGATATTCGTGGGCTCACACCACCCTCGCGCTCCATGTGTGCTATTGTACAGGCAATTCTCAACTCTCTATTAAAAAAAATGGTCAGAATAATCAGTCACTAAATGACTGGAAAGTAAATATCACTATTCAAGAAATATATAAACTTACTTAAGGTTATAATTTGACCTGAAAGTTTCTCTGAAAGATGTACCAAAGCTCCTGGTGAATTTCAACACCATCATCTTCAACACTGATCAGTTGGACTATTAATGTTCTAACAAAAAAGATATACAATAAAAGATTCTAAAATTAAAACTGTGATGATCACTTTAGATTACTATCTCCTTTCTTTTTGCAAAATGTTAGCTTTTAACAGTTCCTGTAGGCTGAGCACCTTTTTCAAGGAAATAGAGAATAGCGGGAACGTTTAAATATCCTTGAAAAGTAAGTTTCGTCCGCATAAAATTAAAAGTATATGACAACAAACTCAAGTTTTGTAACACCGGACTTGCATTTGGAGTTAGCAACATGGGAGGTGAGCCGTGAACACGATGGTTAAGGGGACGAAAAATATGAACTTTAAAACATATCAGGTCGATAGATTGATCCGTCTAACTTTTTTCGTTTTGATATATTTGTAAATAAAGGTGGTAAATATATGTATATGAATTGTCTTAACGGCAAAACATGTTTATGGAAAGGAATGACCAAAACTCGCAATCGTTATTTTGAAGGAACAGAAAAAGCTATCAAGTATAAATCCTAATTAGACACTTTCCACCTTGATTGTTTGATTCTAACTTCTAAGAATCTTTATCTTTTCTCTATGTTTTGATGTATTTCTTTAGTTAAATTCTTATGACCAAGAGTAGATTTGAAAATTAAGGATCCAGTTAACATCATTTGGAACATACCATATGAAAATGAAAATTAATGATACAATTCAACTTTAATAATGAATGACCAAAATGCATTTTCTTAAAGCTTGATCAAATAACTATGGGTGTTGTTGAATTTTGCTTTGATAAACTTCATGAAAGAATTTAGGCGACCAAATAATCTCCCATGAGAGGAAAAAAAAAAAAAAAAAAAAAAAAACCGTAAAAAGCTAAGAAAGCATACAAGTTCCTTATTGTGTCTTAAAATAGTTTGGATTCAAACTAAGTAAGCCACAATAGAGAACAATATACCACTAGTCTCAACTTGTATTGCCAACACACACCTCACTACATAAGGTAGCAAGTTTTCTTTTCAATGACCTATGTGGGACTAAAACCAATTCTTTTGGTATCAACAAGCATAAATAAAAAAATAAAATAAAATAAAATAAAAATAAAAATAAAATAAAAAATAATAAAAAAAATAAAATAAAAAAATACTATATTATTAGCATTGACTTTTGTTTTTAAGCTTATTACAACCAAACTTACGAATTTGATAGTTCAACCATCACAACGGTTAAGGTGTATGGAACATCATTATCTTAAAACTAACCGGTAACAGAAATGAAGATTATAAAATATTTGTTGATGTCAACATTACAACAGTATCAAATTCTTGACTGCAAACAGAAACAATGAAAAGTTTGTTACAAAATTACCAATAAATACATCAGCCTTTAGTAAATGCAGAGTCTCAGACTCATAATTGTCTTTTATTTTATGCTATCTTAATTCCGGTACTCCCTTGAATTATTTCCTGGACCCATCACTCGATATTTTATAGATTACGATATCTCGGACTCGTAATAGAATCCTTTTTTCTACTAAACTTGAATCTAACTCTAATGTTACATATAAATTTAACATAGTCAAAAAACAATTAGATGGAACTGTTACATAGATGTTACACAGCAATCTTTCAAGAAGTTTGACCTCCGAATTCCTTCTGGAGGTCCTTGAAAGATACAGTAGCAGATCCCCGCCGTTTGGCCTTCTGCTGAGAGTCGTGTTCCCTCCACCCAGTCATGTATATCACCTGTCCCAAAAACATTACATGTGTTAGTAACCATTGCTGCTCTACATGGTACCCCAATAATATGAAAATCCAAAACAACTTTCATATACACGTTACAATGCGTAGATGAATGCCTAAAGCTTGAATCTTTCTTGCAATATAAGTAAAAATTAACAGTTCCGGACTCACAAATCCAATTAAACTTAAATCTTGGACTAAAACTAATACTATGTAAGCTGTGTGCAGAACTGATTTTTTACCAACGCAATCGGAGAATACTTGCAGAAATTAAGTAATTAGATTATTATTGGAATAATTTAATTACTGTAATCAACTTTGACAAACTAATTAGTCTTGAAAAACAAAAAAATGGACCAAAACTGTTTGCGGTCAACCCAACCAGACCCATTTTGCCATGTACCAAAAACTACCCGTAGTTACCCATCACCCAACCCACCGGTACCATCAGCTATGCCACCTCTACCTGTAATTAAAATATCATGACAAATAGCACTAGAGATTATTAAAGATCACCTGAAAAGTTGCAGGGATGGTGCCATCTTCTGCTGCAAACATTGACTCGTAAACAGCTGCTGTGGCTACAGCTGTATCCCTTTTCAGGAACTATAGCCATTCATACAAAAGGTTGAAATGCACAGATGTAAATAAAAGATGAGGTTTAACAAGACCAACGTATAGAAACTAAAGAAAAGAACTATTCTTACTTTGACTCTATTTACAAGAGCATTAGTTTCACCCATTGCCCGCAAATGTTCTATTAACTCCAGAGCTACACATGAAACGATCGAAATTAACCAGAATGACTACTTGCCTCATATTATCCATTATGGATTTCATGACTACAAAAAAGTGAAGGAATTTGGATAAAATGCTCACCACTATTATATCTAACCTGGTATTCATCAACATCGACCCCTGGAAGAGTGAAGCCAGCCCTAGTCAACAAATTGCCCGCATCTCGCACCTATCCGACCCAATAAAACTATAAGCTAAAGTCACGGCAATGGCTGATTTTATTTTGTATTTGGTATTTATGAAAATTAAATAAAGCTCCATACATTAAAAATTGGTGTGAAGAAAATGTTCAGAGGAAAACAAACACCGCCTCTGTTGTCCTTAGTAATTTAGCAAAAAATAGAAAACCTCTAAAACATGGAGGTTATTCGAGTGACTTAAAATGTGTTATGGACATGCATAAACATATATACTTTTACATACTTGTGCTAATGGTGATATCCTTGGGCTCACACCACCCTCACGCTCCATGTGTGCAATTGTGCAGGCAATTCTCAGCTCTCTACAAAAAAAAATGATCAAAAGTATCAGGCACCAAATGACTGGGACAAAAATTATCACTTTTTAAGAGAAATATAAACTAACTTTAGTGTTTCTCCACCAAATATAGCAGCCAAAAATAAGCCATCAGGTTTCAATGCCAATCTACTCTGTCACGCATATAGAAAGTATCAGTACATTAGTTCACTTGGTAACCAGGTGATAAATACTAATTATGATCTAAAATAGAGCTTAAAAGTTAGAAAATGTATGCAGATAAATAAGCACAAACCTGTATCATTGCTCCAGGAAGATCGTTTGTCCAGTGGAGTCCCAAACAACTTATTACTAAATCAACAGAACTAAACACCCAAAAAACAAATATTACTCGTTAGACGTATGTTATCCAAACCTTGAAGATATAAAATTTTATCTTAACAACAACACAAAAGATTTTAAGACTACTTAATAAGGTCTACCTTTCTTTAATCGGTAAAAATTCTTCATCGCCAACTAGAAACGAAGTTTCAATGTTATCACTAGTAAAATCCTTTTCAGCATCTTTACACAATTTCACCATGTCATATGATGAATCCATCATAGTTAGCTTTTCTATGCCACCTGAAATATCAAAAGAATTAGCCTTTTGGATGGCATCACATATATTTCATGACATTGTAATGTTTCGAACAGAAAAGTGAAGTCTCACCACGACCACTTATTGAACGCCTAATTGCTTCCAAGGAACCACCTAAACATAATGCAGAAGGAAACGTCTTCTTGACATCCTGCAAAACCAAATTGATAGTAAAATACAAAACAGTATAGAGCTACCGAAGCTACCGAAATTTATTATATGTTAGGAAAAGGTTGTAACCTCCAAGCGATCAACAAGATTATCAGCAACAGTATTAACCAAAGAATCCTTCCTATTGATCAACCATGCAGCCCGATCACGCTGCCATGAAACGAGAACAACTTTACAAACACAGAATGAAAATCCAAACCAACCTTAATCACTTAAACAATGCAACTTCAGGTAAAGATATAAGGAAACAGCATATAAGCCCATATTGCCACAAGAATAACAGACAACGCACATGCTATTACGAATAAAATAAAACCCTTAACTAATTCTTGCTGACAAACTTCGATAGCCAAATTATCCTGATACAATACATTGTCTATAGAGCAAAAGCTGCTGACACAGAAAAACTATTTGCTTGTTCTTGCCTTCTTGGGCATAACTTTTACTTATAACACTATAAATTTGGAGATCCCACAAACTTTAATCAACGCATAGCTGTACCTATATAAAAAACTACTTTGGACTCCAGTTCAAGTAGAAGCAGAAAAATGGGTTGTGTCGGTTTGAGTAACGAGTCAAAATGGGTTCAGGTCGAGACAGGCTATTATCGAAGTCTTCATACATCAAAATTCAAATTTCCATCGGTCAACAACCCATAAATTGGTTTTTTACAATGGCGATAAAGGGGTGTTTGTTTAAGCTTATTTTTTGGGGCTTTATGAGCTTACGTGTTTTCGGCTTATATTTCGTAAGCCCAATTTTTCCAGCCTATTTGTATAAGCTTATATAAGTTTATCATGTCATAATAAGCTAAAGTAACCCATAACTTTCTAAATAAGCCAGAAAAGCGTGCGTATGAAACATAAGCCTAAACCACATAAACTCATAAGCCCCAAAATAAGCTAAAACAAAGACCACCATAATACGCGCTTATTTGCCATATTTAAGTCATAGTAAGTAAAAAAAATGAGCTCACAAACATAACCCAAAATCAAATAAGCTTAAACAAACACCCCCCTAAAATAGAATCTTGAAATTAACATCTACTAAATGGGTATGAATCAATGTATATAAAGAAGGAATAATAAAGATTAGAACTTTACTTGTTTGCGTTTGAGATGACGATCAAAGATTTGAACTTTACTACTACCACCATCTGTGCAAAATGATCTTCTTGTTTTTATATATTTTAGAATTTGGGTTTTGTTTATAAATCTCATTTCTTGGTTTCTGACTGTGGGTTTGCTGCAGTTCTGGGGATGAAGAAGAACCACGTCACGTGACTCACGTGACCAAGGGTTTGTTTGTTTACAAAGGGAGCGTTTGGGATTTGGATTTTACAATGATCTACCCCCTTTCCTTTTTTGATTGTTTCAATTTAACTGTTTTAATTTAATTGTCAACTGCTAAAATATACCGTATATAATACATATTTAATCAACTTTAGTATATTTATACCCTTGCTTGAAGTTACTGTATAATTACAAACTTTAAGGAAAATAGTAAATAATTAGTTGATGGTAAAACAGTCATTTTATAAAAAATAAAAGAGAAATCCGTTTTTTATTGAAGGACAATTATTTTGAGATGAAGAGAGTATATGGATAAGAATAAATGTATAATGTCAACTCCACATGCAGTTTTATAAACGATGGATTATTCAACTTTCATTTAATAAGATCACACTTGTACATTTTAAAATCAATTTCGAAAATGGACTTTTATCATAGAACGAAACAAAACGATCAATAAAGTAAAGTATTTTGTATTTTGAAGTGGTTGTTTTAGATAAAGGGCTTTCAAAGCTCTTTGAAATAAGCTTTATCGATACACAATTTGCCATTAGGCTTTTCGAATAAGATAAGACAAATGGCGCCAAAGTTTTAATCAATACCATTATAAGGCTAGATGTAATAAAAGCACCATACAACCAATTTCATTACCGTCATCTCAGTGTTACATTAGCTTTCTCTCTTTACAACCAGCGTCACCACCAACTTAGTGTAATAAAACAACCAAATTTACCACCAAAACATACGTCACTTAAACACATATATACTCCACAAAAAGCATTTAATAAACACACACAACAAACCTCCCACGACTCGTGTGCGTCATCCTTGTCCGAAGACTCGGTCTTCACTTCCTTATTATGCCCGGTCTCGTAAATTTTTCAGCTCTTTATTCACGGCCTAGTACACTTTTGGCTTATGAGATAAGGAGTAATTAAGTGACTTATGATTATTTATAAAGATAGTTTGTTAAACACTCAACAACGGATTCATAAGCATTGTTGTTTGTAGCTCATGTAGTTATGAGTATAGATCTTATTTTGTGATTATTTGTATTACAGGATCACTAAATGCATTACCAAACATCCTTTTTGTTCTTATCTTGGCTCTATGGAGTAATTTACACATTTTCATAGAATTTCTGGATAGAGTTTAAAAGCTTTTATAGTTGTAACTGATATGTAAAATAGTACAATAGCTTTGCACTTGAAACAAGCTATGATTTCCCAAAAACATAAAAGCTGAAAAAAAAAAAAAAAAAAAAAATTACTACAGGTGTGTTAAACTAAAATCAGAGAACATGGATATGTTGATGGTAATCTTTGACCGAAAAAAGACCTATAAAACACTTGCAAGCTAAAGAATCGAAGTCAAAAACTTGTGCTTTAAAGGGTATAAATGGGAATGTAATTATCAAAACTGAACAACCTTAATGATAATATGTCAAAGTGTAACATGATCAACATCATTTCAGTACAAACACAGCTGAAAAAATCCCTCAAGTGACACAACTTGATCAACGGACATTGCGGACTCTGTCTTCTTGTCCTAATCCAAGAGACTTTTGAGCATTTGCAATACCTTGTGGATCTGCCAATAAAACCACATTTCAACCAGAATAAATATTTGAAAATAACTAGTTTTATATTATTCAATTGGTTAGATATCTTTAGTTTGGAGGCATGGTACTCAAACTTACCATAGAATTGTGTGAAGATGCGCGTGAAAAAACTTAGGTTGCGAGAAACATTGTATTGCATTGAGTATGGTAGGGGCTTCACAATAGTATCAATGCTGAAAACCCGCTGCAGGAACTGCATTCAAATGGAAGAACAAAAACTCACAGGATGTAAATATTACCAAATAGAGGTCAGCAAAACAGCCATGATTTAAATGACAAGCAACTCAACAAAAACGCGAAAAAGAACTGCAAAGGGCAAACGACCCATTTCTACATGTTATTCAACCCCTTTTCTAATGATTTGCTAAAGTACATATACTCCCAACTCGCCAGGGTGTGTAGCCAATTCTGCATATCATGTATTCATATTACGGTAATTTGGCATATGGACTTCTTTTTAATTTTTGCTGATATGCATATGATATTACAAATCATGCATATCCCTCCCAGACTGTATAAACAGGAAATATGATTATCCATCTGCACCAACTCACGTAACTAGTACAAATGAATGTGTACTTGAACTAATGGTACACAAGAAAGTAAAAGTCAAAATACATAAAGAATACAAGTGTACAGCTATCAACATATTTGACTTCCGAACTGAAGTTGTGGTCACAACTGCTTCAAGGAAGCTTGTAAATCAACGATGATGATTTAAGTATTATCCCACATGTAAACGTGAAATTCCTGTGTGAGAATATACTGCGGTCATCACTGAAGATTTACGAGCCCGGAAAAGAAGTTGTGACTCAAGACTTTGAATCAAAAGTCAAATGTATTGATAATGATACTTTTTTCATGCTCTATGATCATTTTTTCTACAACTCTCACATACTTATTGTTAATGTAAATCTTCATTTGCTACAACAAGTAACATTTGGTATCACATGTCCCTGTTATAATAATGTGAAAAATTGAACTACATTTGGACGTGTGCTGCAAATGGTTACCCCAAGTCATGTTACATCCAATTGGCGAGTGATGTGCACAATTTGTACTGTGATTTGCATATAAAGGAAACCAACTATAAAACTTCAACCAAATTACATGTAATATCATATCCATGTATTTGTCACAAGCACCATGGCAAGTCAGAAAAGATGCTACATTGTCCCCTAGTTTGAAACTATGTAATTTACATGTTTATGTTACACCGCTTAAACGAAGTTTCAATGTTATCACTAGTAAAATCCTTTTCAGCATCTTTACACAATTTCACCATGTCATATGATGAATCCATCATAGTTAGCTTTTCTATGCCACCTGAAACATCAAAAGAATTAGCCTTTTGGATGGCATCACATATATTTCATGACATTGTAATGTTTCGAACAGAAAAGTGAAGTCTCACCACGACCACTTATTGAACGCCTAATTGCTTCCAAGGAACCACCTAAACATAATGCAGAAGGAAACGTCTTCTTGACATCCTGCCAAACCAAATTGATAGTAAAATACAAAATAGTATATAGCTACCGAAGCTACCGAAATTTATTATATGTTAGGAAAAGGTTGTAACCTCCAAGCGATCAACAAGATTATCAGCAACAGTATTAACCAAAGAATCCTTCCTATTGATCAACCATGCAGCGCGATCACGCTGCCATGAAACAAGAACAACTTTACAAACACAGAATGAAAATCCAAACCAACCTTAATCAGTTAAACAATGCAACTTCAGGAGAAAGATATAAGGAAACAGCATATAAGCCCGTATTGCCTCAACAATAACAGACAACGCATATGCTATCACGAGCTTAAATTTAAGCAAATTATCCAAATAAAATAAAACCCTTAACTAATTCTTGCTGACAAACTTCGATAGCCAAATTATCCTGATACAATACATTGTCTATAGAGCAAAAGCTGCTGACACAGAAAAACTATTTCCTTGTCCTTGGGCATAACTTTTACTTAGAACACTGTAAATTTGGAGATCCCACAAACTTTAATCAACGTATAGCTGTACCTATACAAAAAATTACTTTGGACTCCACTTCAAGTAGAAGCAAAAAAACGGGTTGTGTCGGTTTGAGAGTCAAAATGGGTTCAGGTCGAAACAGGCTATTATCGAAGTCTTCATACATCAAAATTCAAATTTCATCGATCAACAACTCATAAATTGGTTTTTTACAATGGCAATAAAAGGGTGTTTGGGTAAGCTTATTTTTGGGCTTATGTGCTTATTTAACTCGGCATGTGTTTGTTTAAGCTTATTTTGGGGGTTTATGAGCTTACGTGTTTTCGGCTTATGTTTCGTAAGCCCAATGTTTCCAGCTTGATTGTATGAGTTTATACAAGTTTATTACGTCATAATAAGCTACATTAACCCATAAGTTTCAAAATAAGCCGGAAAAGTGTGCATATGAAACATAAGCCTAAACCACCAAAACTCACAAACCCAAAATAAGCTAAAACAAAGACCACCGTAATACGCGCTTATTTTCCATATTTAAGTCATAATAAGTAAAAAAAAAAAAAAAAAAGAGCTTACGAGTTACGAATATAACCCGAAATCAAATAAGCTCATAAGCCCAAAAATAAGCTTAAACAAACACCCCCAAAAATATAATCTTGAAAGTAACAACTACTAAATGGGTATGAATCAATGTATATAAACAAATTGAAATAAAGTTTACTTGTTTGCGTTTGAAATGATCATTACATACAAAAAATATAATCTTGAAATTAACAACTACTTGTTCGCCCCACAAGGACGTTGCACCCGAAGGATGGCCTCAAAATTGCTGCCCGTGGGGTTTAAACTTGAGACTTCCACTAGAAAATCTCAAGCCTCCACCACTAAGCTATACACATTTGGGGTTACAAAATGGGTAATGGGTCTAAGATGTGCGAGGTCTAAAGTTCAATTCCTGCTAGGTGCAAACAACCCTAAAGTGGCAATGCCAACCTCGTGAAAAAGGAGGGTTTTACCCGGTTTGAGTCTGTGTGGCTGTTGGTTCAAACCCCGTAGATTAGTCGGCCAAAACATCATAAACGATGGGTTAGCCAAAATGGGTAATGGGTTGGAGTCAAAAAAGGCTATTTTACGAGTATCAAGATTCAAGTTTTCATATCTCAACTACCCACCCACAAATATGTTTTCTTTTTTAATGCTCATTACATTAGCAACTAGTACTAAATAGCTACACATTTGATAATTATGAAGCAAGAACCATACACAAGACTTAATGGGTATATAATAATGTATATAAATTGAAATAAATTATAAAGATTAGAACTTTACTTGTTTGCGTTTGAGATGACGATCAAAGATTTGAACTTTGGAACTTTCAACATCTGTGCAAAATGATCCTCTTGTTTTTATATATTTCAGAATTTGGGTTCTGTTTATAAATCTCATTTTTGGGTTTTTGATTCTGGGTTTGTTTCTGGTGATAGATATGAGCCACGTCACGTGTACTGTTGTAGGAGGCCTTGTTGACTACAAACGGAGTGTTTGGGATTGGGATTTAAAAGATGATTGTATACAGTAATAGTTATGTTTTGAAGTGGTTGTTTGGATACAAAGCTTTTTAAAACCATCGGCATTGCTTTTTAAAACTATCATAGTAATTAGTAAGTCATTCGAGCTTCTCACAAGAGGTTAATTAATCAAATCTCACTGATTACATATTTGGTGTGCACAAGAATGGTCGAAACTGGCTACGGGGATACCCGGTTATATCGCGTACATCTAAGTCAAAGACTTGTTTTCCCCAAGTAACATAAACAGGGAAAGCGTCGTCCTTTTACTAGTTTATCGAGACATAATAAGTTATCAGGCTCTTCCAATAAGCTAACACATACAACGTCAAAGTTCTAATCAGGGTCGGATCCAAGGGGGTTCACATGAACCTTATGAATTTTTCCCCGTAGTCTAATTTTTTTTCAAAACCCTCAAATTTTCTGAAATGAACCTAGTTACTAAATTTGGTGTCATATGTTGTGTTTAGTTTGTTCATTATCTTGTCGTAAATAAAATTGTGAACCTGGTCACTTATAGACCTGAGTTCGCCACTGGTTGTAATCATCACGATTATGAGATTAGGAGTGATAAAGTTGACTCTGATTATATATATACTTGAAAACAAGCTCTTTTATACGAGTAGTTTGACAATTTGACATTACCTAATTATGTTTTCCTTTTGGTTCTTTTCTTGGTTCTATATAGTCATTTTTTTTCTTTCCACACTTCTCTTTGAAAAAGATCTTTCATTTCCCCAAAAACATAAAAACTAAAAAAAAATAAAAAAAAAAATAAAATAAAATAAAATAAATTACTACAGGTTTTAAACTCAAATCAGAACATGAATATGTTGATGGTAATCTTTGACCCAAAAAGACCTATAAAACACTTGCAACCCAAAGAATCGAAGTAAAAAACTTGTGCTTTAAAGCGTATAAATGCCTAAATGGGAATGTAATTATCAAAACTGAACAACCTTAATAATAAAATGTCAAAGTGTAACATGATCAACATCATTTTAGTACAAACACAGCTGAAAAAATCCCTCAAGTTACACATCTTGATCAACGGACATTGCGGACTCTGTCTTCTTGTCCTAATCCAAGAGACTTTTGAGCATTTGCAATACCTTGTGGATCTGCCAACAAAACCACATTTCAACCAGAATGAATATATGAAAATAACTTGTTTTATATTATTCAATTGGTTAGATATCTTTAGTTTGGAGGCATGGTACTCGAACTTACCATAGAACTGTGTGAAGATGCGCGTGAAAAAGCTTAGGTTGCGAGAAACATTGTATTGCATTGAATATGGTAGGGGCTTCACAATAGTATCAATGCTGAAAACCCGCTGCAGGAACTGCATTCAAATGGAAGAACAAAAATTCACAGATGTAAACATTACCAATTAGAGGTCAGCATAACAACCATGAAAACGACAAGCAACTCAACAAAAACGGAAAAAAGAACTGCAGAGGGCAAATGCCCCATTTCTACATCTTATTCAACCCCTTTTCTAATGATTTGCTAAAGTGCATATTCCCAACTCACCAGGGTGTGTAGCCAATTCTGCATATCATGTATTCATAGTACTGTAATTTGGCATATGGACTTCTTTTTTCTTTTCTTTTTTTTTTTTTTTCTTATATGCATATGATATTACAAATTATGTATATCCCTCCCAGACAGTATAAATAGGAAATTTGGTTAGTCAAATTTATCTGCAGCAACTCACCTAACTTGTTAAACTAAACTGACCGGAGTTTATACAAAACCAATATATATTTTAACTTACTCAAACCTTGTTATAAATATCTTTGTAACAAATGAATGTGGACTTGAACTAATGGTGCACAAGAAAATAAAAGTTAAAATACAAAAAGAATACAAGTGTACAACTATCAACATATTTGACTTCCGAACTGAAGTTGTGGTCACAACTGCTTCTAGAAAGCTCGCAAATCATACGATGATGATTTAGATATAATCTCACATGTAAACGTATAATTCCTGTGTGGGAATATACTGCGGTCATCATTGAAGGTTTACGAGCCCAGAAAAGAAGTTGTGACTCAAGACTTTGAATCAAAAGTCAAATGTATTGATAACGATCATTCTTTCCACAATCTGACATACCAATTGTTCATGTGAATCTCAACAAGTAACATTTGGTATCACATGTCCCTGTTTATAATGTGAAAATTTGAACTACATCTGGACATGTGCTGCAAATGGTTAACCAAGTCATGTTACATCCAAATATCCAATTGGCGAGTGATGTGCACAATTTGTACTATACTACTATGATTTGCATATAATGGAAACCAAATATAAAACTTCAACCAAATTACATGTAATATCATATGCATGTATTTGTCACATGCGCCATGGCAAGTCAGAAAAGATGGTACATTGTTCATAGTTTCAAACTATGTAATTTACATGTTTATGTTACACCGCAATCCAACCATCAAATATGTGACTTCTTCAACAGGGAAAGGAATGGCTTATTAGAAATTTGACCCCCCCTTCCCCCTTGTTAACACCTAAAGATAGGCTGAGGTACGGTCCTTAGGAAAGGGTCACATCATGTCCAGAGTTAGGGTTGCGCGTCGAAGCAACCTTTTTGTGAAAATATACATATAAGGTTTAAATCGGCGGGGAAACCTGAACCCGTGCACCCCTTTTGGGTGCCGACTAATCCTCCTCAACGACATAGCCCTAGGCAATAAGCACATGTTCAACTGGGATTAGTCAGAAGTACGGAGTTGAGATTAAACCCATGACCCCAAAGCTTTCTTCGACCGTTCCACTTGACATTCGTGGTGGGGGATTGATACCACTCGGGCAATGCCCAAAAGGGTTTCTTTTTATGAAAATTACCACATAGTAGTGTACATTTCAAAATTAAAACACATAACACACAATCCATCATATCATACCCACCAAATTCAAACCAAAGCCTCAATAGTCAATATCTACAGTATTTCATTTCCCTAAATTCATCTCTAAACCCTAAAATCACTCTTATTCAAAATAAACATAACAAAACAAATAAATGACCAAAAGGGGCTTAAATTTCAACCTGAAAGTTTCTCTGGAAGCTGTATCGAAGCTCCGGGTCAATTTCGACACCATCATCTTCAACACTGGATAAATCTTTAGCCTTTTTCTTACCAGGGACATGCATAGTAGGTGTGGAGCCTGGATTAGCAGTGACTTTAAGCTTAGCATCTTTGAATTTCTCACTTTGATCTTCTCCCCCTGTGCGCCATGGGGCTGATGCTAACAGCTCTTTCTTTGGTTTGCCCATTGTTCTTGTTTGTTGTTGTTTTAGGATAATCTGTGTCTTTGTGTTTGTGTTTGTGTTTTGGATAATATTGTTGTGGAGTTTACATATATTGTCCTCAAACTTGTTACAAGTTGTTGAGTTTTGTGGCAAAAAAAAATACACCTCCCGTCCCAAAATTATTAGACAAAAAACGCACGATTTAAGAAAAAACAAGTTGTGCAGCCTTCGCGTTGAAGCGGGGTGATTAACATAAGTTTTTTTGCAACCATGTTGGCCAAAAAAATTTAGCAATACAGAGTACTATAAGTAATAGCATATGATATTTATGTGTTATTTTAGTTTGTTTTCAATCATAGCACTATATTTTTGTTTCAAAAAGTCTCACGCGTTGCGCTGGAGATTTTGCATTTTCTTTTCTAATCCCGGTGCGATCCGTAAATCAAATGGTAACGTTTCTTTGATCATAACAACTAAGATATCAAACATTTCAATTTCACTTTGGGCTATCAGTTAAAATTATCATTAAATTATTACTGATAAATGTTAAGTATTAGTGTAAATAAATTTGTTTTTCTCTTAATATCCTCATTCAAGTAATGGCATAAAACCATTAATCCAACAAAACTCGACAAAAGTCAAAAAGAATTTTGGATACATAATGAAACTTGTATTTTATAGAGAAAGCAATCTCATAGGTTCTTCAAAGCCTTGTCAAAAGCATTGAGATCCTCTAAAATTTGGATGAACATGACCGGTCATGTTTCCTGACAAACCAAACAACGAGACTTACAGCGGGACCCAGTTAATCTTTTGTTTGTGAGAAAAGATGACCGGGCATGTTCATCCAAACTTTAGAGGATCTTAATCCTTGTCAAAAAGCAATCCCATAGTAATTGTAGGCAGTAGGCTTGTTAGGACCTTCAATAGGAATGTTGAGGTAGTCAGACCGGTCCTTAGTGAGCTTGGCTCCAAGCCTTCCAAAATGAAGTGCAGTCACCTTCCCGTCAAGGTTCCTAGGCAACACATACACGTTGTTCTTGTACTTGACAGTCCCCTTATCGTTCCACAACTCAAGTTGAGCAATCAATTGGTTAGTGAAAGAGCAGTTGCTAAAATAAATCATTGCTTTAACTTCTAAGAGCACCTAAACCTAGAAACTTGGAAGTGTGATATTTGAAGTACTTTTTTTTTTCTTTTTTTCATTGCGTATACATGTATATCATTAGTTTCATTTTGATTAGTAGGATCATAACTAAAATTCAACTATCTATTTTTAAAATAATAGACAAAGCCCAACAACACATTAAAGCTTAGTTTGTCAGTCATATAGATTTGTGAAGCTTCTTTTACCTTACCTTATACGTACATAAAAAACCTACAAAGGTTACAAAGCCACAACTGGGTTAATATACAAATTCGTCACTAAACTTTTTAAAAAAGTCCGTCCAAGATAACGAACTTTTATTTTGTTCATTTAGGTTAATGAATTATGAACGATGACATTTTAATCACTGAACTTATAAAAATATACATACACGGCACACATCACTGAACTTGTAAAACATGATATTATGTTACTCAACTTATAAAAAATATGTGTTCAAATCATTAATATTAACAATGAAATTATAGAAAGGTATTCTAAATGTTAATTCTTATAAGTTCGATAATCCAAATTAACAAAATAAAAGTATCGTTAACTTGAACACTTTTTCTTTTTTTTTAATAAAGTTTAGTGATGTGTTCATATATTTTCATCATATTTAAATATCCAGAATCCAATTTTTATCATATTTGTAAAGTACCCGGTATCCAAAACACAAAAACTTTACTAAAAAACTATGAGCCTTAAAATAAAAATCAACCCTTTTTACACATAAACCCACGAGGTGACCACATAAAATAGATATATCCAGACACGCCATCAGATGATCACATTACAGCCCACAAAGCACAAACCAAAAAACATACACATAAGAAATTGAAAAAAAAAAAAAAAAAAAAGAAAAAAAAAAAAAAAAGTGTGAAATGGATAGTTAAAAACTTAAAATCATGGGTTAAAGGCCAAAATCCTAAATTTTAAAAAACCCCCAAGCTTAAATTAAGGGAAAATTACAAATTTTGTCCTTGTGGTTTCAATTTTATGCACTTCATATCATTAATCAAAAATTAATTACGTTTATATCCTTAATGTTCTTAGATTGTCACACTCAATGTCTTTATAAGGTTAACCATTAATCAAATTCTAGCCAAATGACAAAAATACCCTCATCTTCTTTCCTCTTCCCGCCGGCGAAGATAAGGGGTCAAGAAGCATTTTTCAGAAAAACAAACATTACCGGTCGATGGATCTTTAGTTTCTTCGAGTTATGACTTATGAGTCTAGGTGATAAAATACTCCATAGTAATTTACATTCATTAATGTACCAACTACGTATTTAAACTTCATTTCACTATATGATATCACAATTCTTAAGCATGAGTTTCAAAACAGCTCGTTGGTGTTTGAATCTTTAGGGGTAATATTAAAGTTTCAATTTAACTTTACTTAGAGGATTAGTTTTGTTGGAAAAATTGTTGACAAAATGATTTATTGCTAACTTTGAACAAACAATATATGTGTTATATACATGTATTTTTGCGGATTTGGTTTTCTTTCTTAAAGAAATTTGTGACGGCTTAAAATTGTCTAGATTGGAGATTAAGTGAAAAAGGTGTCGACTATTAAAGTGAATTAACAAGAACGAAAATTGAAAAATAAAATGGGTTTTGGTTTTGTCCCACATCGATTGGTGAGCAATATTCGAAATAGCTTATAATTGAGGGTATTCATTGAAGGTTAGCTAAGGGTACTGAATGGGTTATTAACAACATTATGTTTAACGATTCATTTGATGTCTTAGCTTTTTGTAGTTTGAAACCACTTGATGAAATTATAGAAGGACGACAAACCTTTAAAAAAATAAAACTCAATAAGAACGAAACACGCAGATACAACAAAACACAAATTTAACAAGAATATACGTAGATTTTTAGGGTCACCGCTAAAGGCACTAACTGTGCTATCTAAAATTTCCCTTCGAAACTTTTCATGCCTCTTTTTACACTTGATGAAATTATAGAAGGACGACAAACCTTTAAAAAAATAAAACTCAATAAGAACGAAACACGCAGATACAACAAAACACAAATTTAACAAGAATATACGTAGATTTTTAGGGTCACAGCTAAAGGCACTAACTGTGCTATCTAAAATTTCCCTTAGAAACTTTTCATGCCTCTTTTTACACTTGATGAAATTATAGAAGGACGACAAACCTTTAAAAAAATAAAACTCACTAAGAACGAAACACGCAGATACAACAAAACACAAATTTAACAAGAATATACGTAGATTTTAGGGTCACCGCTAAAGGCACTAACTGTGCTATCTAAAATTTCCCTTCGAAACTTTTCATGCCTCTTTTTACACTCTCCTTCTCAAAATTACAAAATCAAAAATCAACATCCACCGCCATATATCACATAAAATCTAAAAAGCTACTACAACTCTTTGTTACCCGTCGTTTTACACAAATACAATGATAACTCTTTAATACGTACAAATTTACAACTACAATAGTCGGTAAGACCAGTGTAGTAATGCAAAGACGACACGTTGCGTTATGGCACCTCACCCACACGTTTTTTTTATAAAGGACACCCCGATCGATGTGTCCTTGGTGGTTTTTTGAGAGAAGACAGTTGTTCCAACAACTGAGTTGAGAAGAATATATTTCTGTATAACTGTATAAGTGAGGTATATTTGGCAGGTGATGTTAATTTTGTTTACAGTATATTAATTGTGACGTCAGTCAAAAAGAGAAGTTAATGTGACGATGAATTGACCATAATAATGAAGGTCACTGTTACCACTTCTAGCAGGTAACAATATGTCATCAATCCCTAAGTTGTTGCCAACAAATACTCTCTCAAATTTCAAAAGGTCACCGTCCCACGCCACAAACACATTTAGCCGCTTTCCTGGAACTTTCCCTCGTATATAAAAACAACTTTAAAAAAAACCGCATTCACACCACTTTGTCCCCCACATCTTTTTTTAATGTCATATGTGTCATGTTTTATTCACAAATACACATAATCTACTACTAGTCAATGAAACAGCCCATCTCATTAATACACCAACCAATCACCTTCTTTTTCTGTTGTGTTCACATCTGTTTCAAACTCTCATCATTTTTGTCAAACCCAATATTCCAAGTTTCCAACTTACCTTAACCCAGTTTTCATTTCATACCATCTTATCATATGATCATATATATCATATATATTATGTGATGTAATCATCATATATAGACCATAATGAATAATATCACCATGAGTAACAATAATAATAATAATATTTCAATGCAACAAAAGAGAAGAAAAGTAGCCAAAGCTGAGGCATCCATAGGAGTTGGTGATGGTGATCAAGCGAAAACTAAGTCTTTGTTCTTCCTTGACGAGCAAGAAAAATCTGATCTAACACGGGCTACGACGAATACGCTAAGTGTACGTACTTTTTTTTATATGTTTTTATGAAAAAGTGTGTTGCTTAGAACTGTTTAATCTGTTAAGAAATTAGGTGTGGCAAATTGATATGTAGTGCTTTTAAATGTGTACACATGTTATGTTATATCTAGCAGCTAGTTTCTACAATCATATATTCATATGCATAAGTTTGGTTGACTTTCTATATTTAGCAGTTAGGTTTTTTTTGCTAGCTTATGGGCAGGTTTTTTTTGGCAATGTTTTGTGATAGAGAAAATAAACGTGTACAATTTGTATTACAGGACATTCGTGGTGGGGGACTGATACCACTCGGGCAATGCCCAATGGGGTTTTCTTTTTTTTTTTTTGCGAAAATTACCACATAGTAGTGTACATTTCAAAATTAAAACACATAACACACAATCCATCATATCAAACCCACCAAATTCAAACCAAAGCCTCAATTATCTACAGTACTATTTCATCTCCCTAATTCATCTCTAAAACCCTAAAATCACTCTTATTCAAAACAAACATAACAAAACAAATAAATGGCCAAAAGGGGCTTAAATTTCAACCTGAAAGTTTCTCTGGAAGCTGTATCGAAGCTCCGGGTCAATTTCGACACCATCATCTTCAACACTGGATAAATCTTTAGCCTTTTTCTTACCAGGGACATGCATAGTAGGTGTGGAGCCTGGATTAGCAGTGACTTTGAGCTTCGCATCTTTGAATTTCTCACTTTGATCTTCTCCGCCTGTGCGCCATGGTGCTGATGCTAACAGTTCTTTCTTTGGTTTCCCCATTGTTCTTGTTTGTTGTTTGTTGTTTTAGGATAATCTGTGTCTTTGTGTTTGTGTTTTGGATAATATTGTTGTCAAGTTTTTACATATCTTGTCCTCAAACTTGTTACTATAAATCTTTTGTTTAATAAAGACAGCTTTTACATTTTAGAGGGAGTGAACTGCAAAATATAACATTGTGCTTAAACAAGTTTGACATTAGAGCACCCACAATGGGTAAAATTGGAAAAGCTTTTTCCTATTCTAAGAAGTCTTTTAGAAGTTGTTTTTGCCATTGCATCAATAGCTTTTTGAAAAGCTTTACACAAAGACTTGACATACACCAAGTCTTTCACAAAAGCTTTAGCTAATAAATGTAGTATGCATTTAATGCATTAAATGCTTCAAGTCATTGAAGACTTGGAGCATTGTGGATGCTCTTAGAGTAAACTGCAAAAAGTCAAAAACCATCCTTGTGGTTTGTCAAATTTGGCACTAATCATCTCTGTCAGAAATTATCTGCAAGTATCGTCCTTGAGAGGTCAAATGTCTCGCAAAAATCATTCTTATTGGGGATGATTTTTGCAAAAAAGTTTTGCAGGAATCATCCTCTAGGGATGTAAAGTGCCAGAGCCAGACATTTGACCTCTCAGAAATAATACTTGTCAATAGTTCCTAACAAGGATGATTAGTGCCAAATTTGACAAACCACAAGGATGGTTTTTGCCATTTACTCTTGACATTATAAAGGTTCATGAAAAGTGTATGATCAAAATCAACTTCATTTCAGTTTTCAACTCCAGCAAACAGCATGACTATAGCCATTTCAGATGTTTACTTGGGCAAAACAAGTTGTGTGAACTTTAAGAGATATTGGTTTGAAACATAGAGTTGATCCCAAGAAGAGGAGAACATGTATATTAAAGATGCAAGGCTTATTAATTATCTATTTATCCAAAGTTAGAACTACCACTGGGTAGTGGAATTACAACAGCGTGAATGATTTAATCTGTGAAAAACTAGAATGGTGGACTAAATAGTTTTCTCGCTTTTTCGTTTAAAAGATTACCTTATGGAAACTTTAGAATATCGATCGAAACATAGCAACGTAAACACTTATTAATTTATTATGGACAAGGTTAGTAGCACTGCCGTGGTTTTTTCTTTTATTTTATTTTATTTATTTATTATTATTATTATTATTATTATTTTTGTATGCATGATTCTAGTCCCATATTTCTTTCTTTTATAGAATTGTTGTCATGATCATGTATAGTTTTGGCCAACAACAGATATTAAACGTCACTCCACAAAACAACACATAAGGCTTGATGATCAAAACAAAGCCTCGATGACATGTGCATATGATAAAGGATCAAACTAATCATCAGTCACAAAAAAAATTATATGAATTAAATGATCGCCTAAAGCAATCTTACATTGATGACTATATATATCATTTTAGTAACAATCATATGATTAACTCCTTCAGAACTCATTATCCTTTGTCTATTTTAGTAATAATGATGATCTTGGTTACAAGTTGTTGAATTAAATAATTCAAAACATGTTCCTGTAACAAATGTTGAAACACAAAAAAACGAGGAGACTTAGGCTGTGTTTGGTGGTAGTCGTGGCTAAAGGAATTGATGATGGCTAGTAAAGTAATTTTTTAAAATATTTTCATAGGAAAGAAGCGAATTTAATTAAAGGTAAAGACAATTTGATTTAATGCATTGTTAAGCACTAGAAGGGTGCGCTCGTGCGTTGCGCCGGCACGTACCATGCAATTAAAATTTTCAACGAGAAATATTTTTTAGCTTTATTTTCTCGATACAATAGTTTTACGGACGATAACTTTTTTTTCCGAAAGGCTAAGTTTACGGACGATAACTTTAGTTTCAAATATAACAACTGCAGATTACCCATGTCATGTTGCGACAAGACAGATGCGGTAACCAGTATATTATGAAGATATGATGTTAATGTAGCTGACAATGACCCATGGTTACAAATTATTTATAAATAAAAACACTATATTGAATTTTAAAAATCATTTACATAATGTTAAGAAAATTTAGTAATATAAAAATACACATTATAAGTTTTTTTTGGCACTTGTATGAATTATTAACATGTTTATTATATTTATCTCAACTAAGTAGAAGATACAAGTAAAAAGGTATTTATAAAGATTAGAAGAAACCTAGATTTTTAAGAAATCATATAGAGTAGTAACTTTGAGGAGTATTATTATTATAAAATTATATATGTAATATAAAGCTTAATAACTTATATTTTTATTTATTGTTTTAATAATGTAATTAACGAGGATTCCAACTCACGCGTTGCGGCAGAGCGTTCGTATACGGTATTACTGTATGTATTAGAAGTGTAAATCCGCAAAATTAAGATGAGGTTTGCTATGTTAGATTTCTTAGTTAAGACAAGCCTTGTTGTATTAACAAAAGTGACATCACATTCATAACCAAATTAACTAAAACCTTTTAAGACAACTAATATAGGTTACATCTCCAACAATCTAAATATCATAAACACAGAGTACAAAAAAATTGTAAACTCATTCGATGTATGAAATAAGTGCCAATTTTATATTTTAACTAATGAAAATAAATTTTAATAGTGGAGATGATATTTAATTGATGGTTAGTGACTTCGTGTATTTAGTAGGACTAGCAGGGTACCCGCGCGTTGCAGCGGCGGGTACCCTGAAATAAATTTTTTCGATGAATAATGTATTTTAGTTTATTATGTTCTTTTTGACAATAAATTTACGGATATCAAGAATTTCGTATAGGCCGTGCCCGTTCTCGAACCCGCTGGCCCATGCATGTTCGGGCTCGAGCCCCCCGTTTGGTCTGCGCCCGTTCGGGCTCAAGCCCATTTGGTCCGTTGCCCGTTCGGGCTTGAATATTTGTATAATGTGCTTTATTATTTGTAGTAGTGAAATTTAATGCAGGAATTGTATTTAATTTGGTTGTACAATATGCTTGAAAATTTGTATTT
>LBNU01033099.1:71533-152535 GCA_014162995.1 Artemisia annua
TGATTTTTTTTTTTTTTTTTTTTTTTTTTTTTTTTTTTTTTTTTTTTTTTTTTTTTTTTTTTTTTTTTTTTTTTTTTTTTTTTTTTTTTAATTATTTATTTATTTTATTTAGTTTGATAACCACTTAATCAAATTATAGAATGAAAAACATTTACCAAAATAGAACCGAATGAGAACGAAACACATAGATATAACAAGACACAAATTTTACAAGAATATAATTTTTTTAGAGCCACCGCTAACTATCCTCAAATCATCCCTCTTTTTACACTCCTCTTCTCAAAATTACAAAATCAACATACACCGCCAAATATCACAATGAGTCTGCAAAACTACTAAAACTCCTTGTTACCGTCGCTTTACACAAATACAATGACAACTCTTTAATACGTACAGATTTACAACTATAATAGTCGGTAAGACTGGTGGTAGTAATGCAAAGACGGCGCGTCCTTCTGCCTTGTTGGCATCTCACCCACACATCTTTGGTGGTTTTGTGGGAGAAGACAGTTGTCCCAACGACCGAGTTGGGAAGAAAGAAAAAGGGTTGTGTGTGTGTAGTTTTGATTTTTGTGTGATATATTTATGTATAAGTGAGGTATATTTAGGTGATATGTTAGTTTCGTTTACTCTATATTAATCGTGATGTCAGCCAATAAAAGAAGTTCATGTGACGATAAATTGACGATAATAATGAAGGTCACTGTTACCGCTTTTAGCAGGTAACAATATGGCATCAATCCCAAAGTTGTTGCCAACAAATACTCTCTCAAATTTCAAAAGGTCACCGTCCCACGCCACAAACATATTTAGCCGCTTTCGTGGAACTTTCCCTCGTATATAAAAACAACTTTAAAAAAACCGCATTCACACCACTTTGTCCCCCACATCTTTTTTTAATGTCATATGTGTCATGTTTTATTCACAAATACACATAATCTACTATAGTCAATGAAACAGCCCATCTCATTAATATACCAACCAATCACCTTCTTTTTTTTGTTGTGTTCACATCTGTTTCAAACTCTCATCATTTTTGTCAAACCCAATATTCCAAGTTTCCAACTTAACTTAACCCAGTTTTCATTTCATACCATCTTATCATATACTCTATATGATCATATATATTATATGATGTAATCATCATATATAGACCATAATGAATAATATCACCATGAGTAACAATAATAATAATATTTCAATGCAACAAAAGAGAAGAAAAGTAGCCAAAGCTGAGGCATCGATAGGAGTTGGTGCAGATGGTGATCAAGCTAAAACCAAGTCTTTGTTCTTCCTTGATGAGCAAGAAAAATCTGATCTAACACGGGCTACGAATTCGCTAAGTGTACGTACTTTTTTCTTGATATATATGTCTTTTAGAACTGTTTAATCTGCGAAGAAATTAGGTGTGACAAATTGATATGTAGTGCTTTTAAATGTGTACACATGTTATGTTATATCTAGCAGCTAGTTTCTACAATCATATATTCATATGCATAAGTTTGGTTGACTTTCTATATTTAGTAGTTAGGTTTATGGAACATAGCCCATGTTTTTTACTAGCTTGTTATTTAGGGTTTTTTTTGGCAATGTTTTGTGCTAGAGAAAATAAACGTGTACAATTTGTTTAAAACATTGTAGTGTCCAAATGAGGAGCACGATGATATTCGAAAGAGAAAATCTCGAGTGCCTAAGTCAACTTCGGTTGCATCTGATAATGGAACAACCACAGTTGATTTTGGTTATGATTTAAATATAGCAACTACTAGTGGACCTGCAGAGAAAGGTAACGACGGTCCACAAAGACGGTTATGGGTAAAGAACCGATCACAGGATTGGTGGGACAAATACAATAGTGCAGATTTACCAGAAGACGAGTTTAGAAAAGCATTTCAAATGGGGAAGGATACGTTTGAGTTAATTTGCAACGAGCTTACTGCTGCGGTAGCTAAAGAGAATACAATGCTAAGAGATGCTGTTCCTGTAAGACAAAGGGTCGCTGTTTGTATATGGAGATTAGCGAGTGGTGAATCTTTAAGACTTGTGTCGAAAAGATTTGGATTAGGGATTTCTACGTGTCATAAACTTGTGCTTGAGGTTTGTTTAGCTATAAAAGATGTGTTGATGCCTAAGTATCTGCAATGGCCGAATCATGAGTCGATGAAAGCTATCAGTAAAGAATTTGAAGCGGTTTCAGGGATTCCCAATGTGGTTGGATCAGTGTATACTACTCATATACCAATAATAGCTCCTAAGGTTAATGTGGCTGCGTATTTTAACAAACGGCATACGGATAGGAAGCAAAAGACTAGTTATTCAGTAACGGTTCAAGGTGTTGTTGATCCAAACGGGGTGTTTACTGACGTGTGTATAGGATGGCCCGGTTCAATGTCAGATGATCAAATATTGGAAAAATCGGCACTGTATCAAAGGGCTAATGGTGGGCTTCTGAAAGGTGTGTGGATTGTTGGTGGTACGGGTTACCCTTTAATGGACTGGGTATTAGTACCTTATAATCAGCCACATTTGACGTGGACTCAACACGCGTTTAATGAAAAGATTGTTGAGGTTCAAAAAGTGTCTAAAGATGCTTTTGCAAGGTTAAAAGGAAGGTGGTCTTGCTTACAAAAGAGGACTGAAATGAAGCTTCAAGACTTGCCGGTTGTGCTTGGGGCGTGTTGTGTTTTGCATAACATATGTGAAATGAGGAATGAAGAGATTGAACCTGAGTTGGTTATTGAGGTTGTGGATGATGAGATGGTTCCAGATATTGCATTGAGGTCTGAATATGCTATGAAGGCGAGAGACACGATGGCACATAATCTTTTGCACCATAATCATGCTGGAACTTCCTTCTTGTGAGTTTGTTTCAGTAATTATAATTTCCACTGTTGTAAGTTACGAAAATAGTCTACCAATACATTTTGTTAAATTCTTTCGATGGGGTTTCGTTATTTTGTATTCCCCTAACTGAAAATGTAAGAATATTTTGGATCGGTTTTTATTAGCTAGGATATTGAATCTGCAGGGAGGTTGCAGAAACAAGTTGCAACTTTGTTCTTGATTTCTTATACTTGATTTAATCAACAATGGATGAATGAATCAAAACAATTTGTCCTATATACTTTGAATTTTTCTAATACAAAACATTTACAGTTGTTCGTAGGAAGAATTCTTGATATTTGTCAAAGATACATCTTGAAAAATATGAGTCGATTGACAAGAATTCTTGCGTAATTAGTAAGATTGTTACTTGATGCCTTTAGTCGAAGTTGCATTGCAGTTATAATTAATTTTTTTTGCATTATATTCGATCCTTATAACAAACAAATGGCGATTGTCTGAATACATCAAACTATGGGTCATCTCACATCAAAAAGTACAACTTTACGGTTCTTTATAACTCGACAGTAAGATTTAAACTTATGATATCCAGATTGCTGCATATCATGTAAGTTAAACACTTGATTGTTAGTTTTAGTGATCACAGTATTCGGATTGATGTTTCAACTAATTTGCAGTCAAGTAATCCTGTGTTTAAGTTTCTTCAATTTCATCAACAACATCTCAAACTGGATTTTGGAAGGTTTCTTCAATGGTATAACTTTTATAAGCCTTTACTTCAAGTTTTAGCTAGCTAATAAACCAACTTAATTGCTCCAAAAGGTTTGATGGTTACAGACTCGTACAAATATTACAGTATGATTTTAGTATGAGAAGTCATAAAACACAAACAACTACCCAATTTGAGACTCTAAACTCGAATAAAATACAGATTCACATATCACATATGTCGTTGATGACATGTTCAAAATAAACAATACCCCTAATTAGGAATAAGATATAAATTAAGAGAGTTTACCAAAGAGAAGATCCTTTTAGAATATTGGCATATGCTTCATAGTGGATCACGTATACTTTTTAAATTTTGACGAGGTATCAGGATGATGTTCGGATGCAAATTGGATGAAAAGAGATTTGAATTTACTATTGTAAACGCCCCAATGTAGGACTGAGATACACCTCGAGTCCTTTGTTTCGTAGCCTTTTTGGCTATTTAAATCAGAAGAACCTAAATTTATAGCTTGCAAAAAAGAATCTAGTAAAGGTAGATATGGAGGAACCAGAAGCCAAAATACTCCTAATAAAAGTAGAAACAAAAGAATAATTGTAACATGAGGCTGCAAATTTTCACTGCTGCTATCGTTACTCGCTATGCTTTGTACCAGATACTTCCTTAAGTTCATCAACTCCATCCTCCTGTAATCCAAATATAAACAAACGAAGGAGCATAAAGTCAAATCGGTAGAGATGAAGGACGAGACCCGTGAGACCAAACATACACAAAGGGACCAGACCCATAAGACAGTAGATTTTCTTGGTCTAAACAGTTGACTGGTTAGAGCTGCAGGAATGAGGGCCTAAAATATGGTTAAGATGGAAATACTAAAGATTGTTTCTATTTTTTTAATTATTGAACAAGTGGTAAATCTTAGTAACTTTCTGTTCTGTTAAATTCTGAGAGTATTTCAAGTAATACTTTACTATAGCTTTGCTTTTTTAACATCAATAGTAGTTCTAAAAAAATTAGCATAAACAAGTTTTTCTATGCTAATTAGGAAACAACCCAAACTATTAGTTTGATGCCAGTCCGGTTTGGTAAAATGTCAAAGTGAGATTGCGCGCGTTCGTGTAGGAAGGCCGACGACTATATGAGCTAAAAGACTACGACTACAAGCCAAGCCGGAAGCTACTCGCTTCTATTCTCGTTGGGATTGAGTTTGACTGAAATTTTTCAGCCCAAACTGATCCAAACAGAATTGAACAACCCTACTTCAAAGTATTGTAATCGGCCAATAATACACTCACTAGTAAGGTTTTCATCAAGCAACTCCTAGGTTTGAGCAATTAAGCTACCATGATCTTTATTATTGAGCCCGAAATGACTTCAATCCTCAAAGATTTTACCTAAATAGATTAATTATGCTCCTTACAACTCAAAGCACACAACACGACACTCGGGTTAGCTTTAATGGTAATGGAACTCGCAATCATAACATGAAACAACTACATAACCTTTGTTGCCTCATGTTCACCTCCATTTAATCAAAGTGATACTTTAAGGGAGATGATATGTACACCACTAAAAGTGGTATGCATACCACTAATCATGCATCTGGATGTTGTACTGTGTGCATCATATGTGTAATTTAGTGGTGTGCACACCACTTTTAGTGGTGTACATATCACCTCCCATACTTTAAAGTTTAAATTAAACACGTAGCCTTATAAATCGTGGATCAAACAACCCTTCTCATCCTCTTTCACTCGTCTAAAAGCATACACAATCACATTGCCAGTTTTGCATCAACACACAACCCAAACCCAATTTCGACTCACGAATATAAATGACAAAGTTTGTGGTTCCTATAGTAATAACAATATGGAGAACTTAACTTATGTTATAGAGTTTGAAATAGTTATTTCGTGTTTGGGACTACAAAAACGTCACTTCTCCTTGTCTGATCGTTCATAGGATAGCCATTTTTGGATAAGAACCATATAGATCCATTGTGATAACCAACTAACAGTAATAAACTTAATCTCGGGTAGGTTCATTTGGGTGTCATAACTCAAACGACTTTAACTTTTGACGAGTATGCATGTGCACCATCTTTACTCGTCACCTATTAAAAGAGTCGTATAAGCCATAAGCTACACTTCTTTTAGGGCGAGGGTTAAGGTTCGACTTCGGAAGGTCCGAAAAGCCCGCCAAAACAAAAAAATAAAATAAAATAAAAATAAAAAATACCAAACTTCACAACTAATTACATTTATTCACAAAAGCTTGTTAGTTGTTAGTGATTCAGGTCCCACAGTGACATCCAATTGAAGGGGTAAAAGTCCCGAGTGGGACTCGAACTTGAGATCTCCCCTAGCCAAAGATCCCTCCCCAAAGCACCTTAAGGAAACCTTGGTGGTCAACTGAGCTAACCTAGTTGGTTTATAGTAGGTATGTATTACTTTCAACGTCGACACACCAAACATCATGATACATCGCCGCAAGCAATTGCACATGGTCCCCAACACTAAGGCGTCTATGAAGCCAAAAGCATTCTAATGAGGCGTCAACAAAGTATTTGTAGGACTTTCTTTCCTTCCTAAAAAGCTTTGACCTTGCCCACAAGTGTTCTTATTGCCCTTCCACTCTATGAGGAGATAAGAATACATCGATGAATATTGAATATTACGTGATTACTAAATCTACGAACGTCGTCGATGTCTTTGCCAACCATGCGGCACCACTAAGAACTCGTACTACCAATATTAACTCATAAACATCGTCTTGGGATCATCTTTAAATAGAAGCATCTTAAACGAATATCAATCTTCAAAAAGTAACTAAACCCCTTGCAATTGATTCAACAAATCATCCATCTAAAGAAGTAGGTATTTGAATCTTCATCGACTTATCTAACTCACAAAATTCAATACACATTTATATCGTGTCGAATTCCTTTGCCAAAAAAATGCTCCTATTGCAAAGTATGTGATCTAATAAAACCTATCATCTCTTGCATCTTGCACGGTGTCAATCAACATAAAGCACGCACAACAAGTGTCGCGCGCGAAATTCCACTTGTCGAGTTATCGATCATGCAATAAGCATGGAAAATCCTCTAGTAACACATTTGACAATCGCAACTAAAACCTCGTATAACAAAATCAAATGTAGAAGGGCAATTAATCTTTCATCACTCACTTCTTTTTGGGTAATGCTTTCCGACCTTTTGCCCGACTAATTCACAAGGTTTGAGCGCACCGCCGCATAGACACAAACCGAGTAAAGCCCTCCCCTTTTTTTGAGAAGGTTGGTGTAGCCACATCAAGGTTGTTTGCACCAAGCGCAAAATGAACTTGAGACCTCTCACATTTTTAGTGTCACAAGCCTTTTACATCTAAGCCACCCCTTTGGCTACTAAAATAACACCAAACTCGTTTTTCTGAGGTTCCCTATACACGGTTTCCTATACACACACAATGTTTTCTCTCACGAACTAACTCGATATCACTTTAATACAACTTTTGGGTTTGGTTTCAGCTAACCACTCAACCTAAATGATCACGTCTTACCCACTTATTCCAGACACAATAATCTCACTACAAAGTTTTTATCCTATATGTTGATAGTATAACCAGTTAACCACTAAATACCTTGTTCATGGACATGACATTACTAATAGTCCTCTCTACTGCTAAAGGCTAATCTAGTTCATTAGCGGGAATATCAAACTTCCTACAAGACTTAAACAAGCGATTCACCTAAATCAAATAATAAAGAGTAGAGAGTAGATATAAAGTTGACCAATAACATACCTTATCGGCAACCATCTCAAATGCACAATCCTTATGTCTTCTGGGGCTCGTCTTTCACCATGGGTTCACTAGCATTGCCTTTTTTCTCACGCTTCGAGCCATTAAAATTTAACTTTGGGCACTCTGCGGCTAAGTGCCCCGGCTCTTTACAACCGTGGCACAATTTGTTTCGGCAATCCTTGCTCTTGTGGTCCGATTTCCCACAATTGAAACAGGCTTTTGCGCTTTCACTCGGGCAATCCCAACTCTTGTGGTCTAGTTTTCCGCAAGAGAAACATCCTTTTAAGTCGGCTTTGCACTCACCAAAGTGACGTCTATTACACTTGATACAAAACGACCTACCCTTTCGGGAATCCGAACTATCAGCGGTAGATTCTACATTCTTTCTTTTTTTAGAGGTTTGAGGTGATCCTTCAAACTTCCTTTTCTCGAACTGCTTTCTCCCCCTTGGTTCCTCATCTTCGATCGATGGCTCTCTCCTCCTTTTAGTATACAATAATAGAGATATTTTAGTATACACTAACATTAAAATAACATAAACTTAATGCGTGTTCTCGTATTACATACAAAAAAATAAAAAATTAATTGATAAATATAATTTTGTTCTCAAGTTGGAAAGAAAAGGATGGAACTACCAAATTTTCATCTAAATAAATATGAGATAAAAGAAACCACACCTATCAACTTTACATTATATCCTTATTCTATGATAATTAGTAATGTCAAAGGTTAAAAAATCATGAACATTTTGTCATTCAAATGTTTCTTCCCTTTTATTCCGTTACCGTTTCTTTCCTTGCAAAAATGGGATAGAAGTTGCTCATTGCTGAAAGAAACACATCAGAAATATACCATCTCTTTCCTTCTTTAAAAAAAGAGTTCATATCACAGTTCCTATGTTCCCTCAATTATAACTAATAACCATCACATTACAACAACAATACCCGATGAAACAGGGTATGGGGTATCACATTATAAGCACAGAACACCTATACCTTTACCTATATTGTGGTTATGAACTTATAGATAATCTTAAACACTTTTTTCTACATGAGAAGGTTGGTTGTAGACAATATGCGACACTAAAATGAAGTATTTGAATGTAATCCAAAAAATGCGGCCATGTACTACAATTATTTAATCAACTCATGTATATAGGGTTTTAGTTACCTTGGAGTAAGACGACCTTGATCCTCTCTATTAGACGGTAGTTGAAATGAATTAGCATGACGTTGCTCCTCTCTATCGGGTGGTAGTTGAAATGGAAAATGAGCAAATTGTATCTTCAAGGCTGGTGAGTCAGGTTTCTTGTTGTCAAACTTGTAACCTGCATAGCATCCCATTCAATTAAAACTTCGAGAGCAAATTTTGGAAAGAAAAAAAGTAAAAAAAAAAAGTCGAACCTTGAAGGGCTTCCAAAGCAGTTAAAGCATGTTTGGAATCTGAAAACTCAACAAAGCACAAAACCAAGCCTCTATCTGCACCCTGCAATTTACAATAATTTGATATGTGGGTCAGTACCCAATACAAGCAAAACTGTTCGTGATTGAGGATCAAAGATTGCATTTGTAAATAATTTCTGCTTTCAGGTTTGCACGCTTTTTGTATTTGAGAAGCCTGAAGTGACACATGGGTTGTATCAAGTTGTAACCGAATGATCTTACATCAATGTTGGATTCAAATAACATACATCACTGGAACAATGAATATATGGTGCACCATAATCGTTTTTAAGCGAGAATATGGCTTAACAAAATAACACCATAATTCTTCCAATAGTAATGTATTGCAAGGTAATCCAAAGAAGATGCTGATAAAATTAAAGACTGCAACTTAGATAATGATAATTATATGTAGGGAACCGATTATTATCTATATCTTATGCACATTCTTCTTAACGATGAGAATGCAACTTATATATAAATATTTTTTGTCATTTAATTCATTACAGCTTATTGATTGGTTTTTATGTGTCTCTCAAAGATTACGCTCAATCATTCGACACTTAAGTACCTCAATTGGCCATTCATGGTAGCAGTCAACTTGCACAGTGTTGGAAATAAAGTAATCATGTTATTTTGTAGTCCAGGGACTAGTTTTGTCGTTTTTGTATTTTACACCTCAAACGCTATATATAGTGGAGGTTTCTTTGTTTTTGTAACGGTGCCAACTCATTTGTATCAATATCATTTTAGAAAAGGAAAAAAAAACACCAATCAAATTCTCTCCGGCTCTCATCTTACACACACACTAAAGCTTATTCACGATATATTTGATACTAACACACGGACATTAGTTAATGTTATTTTAAACATTTGATCAAGATCAAAGATTTTTATTTAACTAAGAGTATATCAATAAATCATGGAAACTTTAAGCTTCAATGTTGCTTAATATATACACTAAAAAAGCACCTAAAAGGCCCATTCATAAATAATTACGCCTCTTAGCATGTTTTATTCTTCTTTTTTCTACTTTTTTTGACTTTTTCTATATTAGTAAGGGATTTCCATGTTAACAAGGACCATATGCATATTCCCTAATAAATATTATCTCTAACATGTTAGTTATGTTGGCCATTTACTTCGACAAGGCAACAACCTGCTTCGACAGGGCAAGAACCTCCTGACCTTATGACCTTATCAAACAGAAGCATCACTCTTTCCAAATTAACAAAATTGTCTTTTAGGTTATAAGCAATTAATATATTGCCAATAAATACAATACGCAGAACTACGGAAGATAGGTATTATACAAAGTGTGCATTAGTCAATACGTGCCCAATAATTGCTTATATTGCTTAATAGATATAGGTCAAAATTATATGAATGTCAAAACATCAAAAAGGGGAATGAAGAGTATCAAACTTACATGTCTTGGCTCCTTATGCACAAGTCGAAGTTCTTGAAAGCCGAGGAAAGGCCGGAACAAATCTTTTGCCAGATGTCAAGGAACAATAATCATCTAGATAATCTTGATAGAGAAGAAATATTTCTAACCATCTCCAATATTAGCTACATGCTTAGAAAGTTCAAATTAATTTGCCAGTGCATTTTCTCTTGTCAAACGATCCATTAATGGACGGCAATATACATTCTCTCCATCACATGTAATCTAAAGTAATATCTGTATTGAAATGTCATGAATTGTGACTTACTTCAAGAATTTACCTTTTTGCATCATTATCAGTTTTTGGACTATTGATTTTGGTGAGTAGTTAAATGGTTTTGTTTGGTATACTGTGAAACACCTTTTACAAAATAACAAGTTGATTAGAAAATAGAAACTTTTTGGAGTAAGTAAATATGCACTGAAAGCAAACAAAAATCAGTTTGTGTATAGCATCAACTGATTTTTGTGCCAAAAATTACCATTGACGGAACTAGATAATCGATACCTCTTAAAAAATCATAAGAACTAGAGGTGGCTAAATGAGCAGGTTGGGCAAGGGTCAAAAGAGTAGATTTTGGCACATATCATATCGGATTTTTTGACATAAAACACTTTTGTCCAAAAATCTAACATTTATACATAGTATGTCAAAGATGATTACAAAAATCATATCATTCCAACAATATTATAACTTTTTTTGATAAAACAATTTAACAGATTTTATGCATTTACAAACACCACGAGCAACTTTTTATCCATTTGACCCATTAGAGACAAAACAGAACCCCAGTCGACCCATTCATAGTTTAATGGGACAAAACTGCCTCCTCATAAATATAACCTCAAAATCGTTACTAATAGTTGACAAAGATATCACAGAAAAGGATACGAGATACTTCTCTTCGAGAACAGTCAGATGGAAGTGCATCCACAAACAAGACATTAGATTCCCGAACTCCAACAGGTGGACCATCAGCCATCCTCAAAGATGCGGGTCTTTCATTTACAATATCAGGAATTTCGGGCCTAATTCCCTGCATAACATCTCTTCTACCAAGTGGATATGGATCTTCCCACACAGGTGGATGACCATTACGGCTTGTTCCAGCAGCGTATCCACTAATTCCCGTTTCAGGACGACGAATACCCATGTAATCATCCACACCATATGGTCGAGGCCTCGATGACAAAATCTTAAAAACACGACAAAACATTGACATTTGACTCATTAATCGCTTATATAAAATGAAAAATCCAGAAGCATATGACTTGACATTTAATATGCGCGATTCTTACATCGTTTTGTAGAAAATCAGACGAGCTACTGACGTGATTATGAGATGTCCACAACGGTTGTGACGACAATGTTGATGGTTCAGATGGTATATAACCAGGATAGGTTGGTGGTGGGCCACTACCTGTTACAAACAACCGCATTTTTTAATATAATCTCATCTCAATCAGCACCAAAAACACAAAACAAATTAAAGTTTTGCACCATTATTCTCTATGCCATTCGGTTTCTCGACTTTACAAAAATTTACAACTTCTAATCGCCTTACTACTAAAAGATATCTAAAGCCTAGATTGTCAAAGACTGTAATCATTATCACTTACACATTCGCAGAAAACTTAGGATCACCAAAATCCCACCGTTTTACCGTTTTCCAGTTACAGCTTTAAAAAATCCTAAACAGCTTAAACTATCCTTAGAGGGTGTTCAGAGTTTGCTAATTCAGCACCAACTGCTTATTTGTAAATGTGTATTCCTTCTTTAAGATTGTTAAAAGTAAGCACTTGATAACAAGTGGGTTGCTACGCTCCTACTTTTTAGGCAGATAATCTGTTGACATAAGCAATCCCAAACACACCCTAAATAAGTGTACTGTCAATTCTCAATAGAGTGTTTGGGATTGCTTACTGGTTTAATACAATGCCAAACACCCCTTGATAATGTTATCCTCATTAGTACCATCTACATGAACATTCTTTCCTAACTTACGACAAATACGGACCCGAAACAAATTCTTGAACCCTCTAATCCTAAAAAGACTAAAACTTTATCAATTCTAAGGCACTAAACTTAACACAAAAGTTATGAAATTCCTATATCCTATTTACCCATTTGTTATCCACAGATTATAAGATCAAATTCACTAAAAACTAAATAAAATCAAGGGTTAAATTAGGTAATTCAAGAAGATGAATAAATTAATATAAAAGAGTACTAATATTTTATGGTTTTAGAAAGAAGAAGAAGAAGAGAAGAACCTCTGTCAGCAGCATATCGCCAGTAAGGATCCGCCATTGTTTTGTTTTGTTTTGTTTTGATGTTCGGTTGATAACTTCCCCTGTTTCTTTCTTTTATATTGTTTCTCGTCTATATTTAGGTTTTGTTTAAATATTTTGTTTTACGGTGTGTTTAGGATTTAATTAATTAATTAATTAATAATAATAATAATAATAATAATAATAATAATAATAATAATAATAATAATAATAATAATAATAATAATAATAATAATAATCTTTTATATAATAAAACAAAACCCAAAGTGGGGACTTTCTCATTTCAAAAAAACTAAACCTTCCCTTATTTAGTAATTTTTTAAAAAAAGGTTATTTTTTAAAAAATCTTAAAAAATAATTGATACTAATTATTTCCTAATTTGTCTAAAAAATTAAGAAAAAACGTTTTTGTAATCACATAGTTAAATAAAGCCAAAAAAACACATGGGTCTCAATGCTATTTTTTAGAAATAGAAGCAAAAAATGTAACTTTTCTTAAAAAAAAAACTCCCTCTTCTCGCCACACATTCATTCTTCCCCAATCCCCAAATCTTCATACATTCTTCAACAACACAAACCCAGAAAACCAAAATCAGAAACATCCCACTCTATTAATCTAATCCACTTTATTTTCTTTGATCAACATTGAATTCGAATGGGTAACACTAACTGGATGTTTACGCTTTACAACTTGACTCATCAGGTATGATTGTTTCTACTTTTTAAATAAATTAATTTATAGGCTTATGTGAAAGTGAGTCTTATATATAGCAGCATATTGAATGATTTAAGTGATTATTTCAAACTTAAATTTCTTTAAAACATTTTATGTTCCCAAACAACATATGTGTTATAGTTGTTCCTTAAATCGACAGGTTCATGCTATGCTCTTTGTACCATATGTTCAATTAGTTTACTTCTTACTATATGCACGTACGGATTTAATCAAGTATTATTTGTATCTCTGTTTCTCTAGGGGAAGAAAGATAGTTGCTTCATTGCTACCAAATTGGCTACTATGGTTGCTTGCTTTAAGATTTTTATCGTCTTCTTAATATTTTATGGACGACAAGAAAATACATCTACAATTGATGACCAAACAAGAAGCACTTCTCGGCTATAAACCGAGTCCAAAGAATAAACAAGTGCTTCATAGGGGGTAGAATCTAAATGTTTGGTGCGGTTCCAACAAGTAATAGAAGACTCGATCATATGATTACAGATATTAGTTACATTTAGGTAAGAAGTTAAGGCCTTAAAAAAACAATCTCAAACACCCTCTTAAATTGTGAAAAAGCAGAACTTTAGCATATGTTCAGCCCACTGAAGATGCTTACAATTACAATTAGGCTCGACTTTCTGTGGATAGCCTGAATAGGGATCCCTCTCCGTTTACAAGTTTTAAAGTTTACACTGTAAATAGAAATTGTTACTACAGCTTGAACGTCTTACTATTCTGCTTTCTAGGCTGCAAGTGCGGTTGCTTCGCCTACAATGACACCACCTGACATTGATGCTTCTCCCAATAAGCTTCTTGAACTGGTTGCAAAGGTTAGTTTTTTTGCTTTTGTAATAATGTCTTTCTTTACTAGATAATGGTTAAAGTAATAAATAGCAGTGAGCAAAAGTAAATAAAGATGGTGAGTCTGAAAAGTAAACAGGGTCTTGCAGTGGATAAAGATGAAACATGGAGAGGAGTAATTTCGTCTACATTGTTTGATTTGACCACAGCGTTACCTGCAGCATATGGCTCAATGCCAGCTCCCCATGTTGATGTACTAGGGGCTCACGAACGGGTGTTTGGCATAGTGTTTTATTTATCACAGTTGCATTTTATTTTTATAAGTTTCTGTTCTTTAGAAACTTTTTTACATATTCTTGGACTAAACTGTAACTTCTTAAAAATCCAGACTTCTTAATACAAAACCAATTTAAATTGTATTACAATTCTAATTCGAATCTAATAGGGACTTAACCGAAGCATTAGATAAACTCAATTGATTGACCAAGTGTTTTTATTCCAGCGAATTTTTAATCAAAGTTATATGCAGATCATTCAACAAATTTCTTTTTAAACTTTGTTAAAACATATTTAAATTTATTCATAATCTTTTTCATTTGTTGTTAGTCAATAAAACCATCTAATCTACTTTTCTTTGTAGGAATCACAATGAAAATTACACCGCTTCAAGAAATCACCCCCGACAAAGGTAAAGTGAATATAAAAGATGAAAAATATAACTATTTGGGTTATAGTGCAACTCTGATATATGTGTGTCGGTGTGGGTGTGTTTTGGTGGGGGGGGGGGGATTAATATGATAAATTGATAATAGTCCAAAGAATTGAAGTTGAAGGGATTAATAAATGTAGAAGTAGTAAATGAATAAGTGTAAACGTCTAGACTGGCTAACTCAATCCGACCCATTATAAAATAGTGTCAAAACTACCTCTTTTGAAACAAACCAATTATGACCCATACAGGATCAATAGTTTGTGAAATAAGAAAAAGTTATTAAATGTAAGGATGGAGAATGGAACACCGGTAGTCACTCTGATGTATGTAAGGCGCCAAAAATATACTACGTGATACCAGGAAGTAAGCCCTTGAACAATCAGATCATTTTGAATCTGGTTAAAGAGATGCAGATTGCAAACAGAAAAAGCCCATTTCTTAGATATTACGTATCTAACAGAATAAGGAAGGATGATCACCCCTCAAGATTGGTGCCTACCTGGTGCTCAACTTTTGTCAAACAGATTCAAAACCAGGTGATAAAAATGAAAGTGTTTTACTGAGTCCACTATATAGCTTACCTAAATTTAATACAAGTGTTTTACTGAGTTCTTTAGTATTGCCTATGAAAATGCTTGCCTGGGTACAGGTTAGTGACACCAGTAATTCTGTTCTTGGGTCAAAATTTTGTACCCCGTGTATGCACCAAACTACGACAACGTTAACATTGCAACTATTTACATTTTACAGGTTCAGCATTGAGGATAACTTTTGACTACGGCCATGCATGGTGTACCCCACCAAACTCATAGTCATCCTAGAAGTTCCGAGCCATTGAAGATTAACGAACCTTATTGACATCTAAAGAAAATGCAATAGTAAAGGCGTCGTCGGCTCCTATAAAGCCTTGCCCTAAAGTTTTTGTACGTAGGGAAGATGAACACAAATCCAGCCATTCTGATGGCTATGATTTTGCAGTATATAAAGGTATCGATCATCTATCCATCCATTGTGTTTCCATTATTTTCATATCAAAATTTGATTATGGTATATTATTTGGAAATGTATGCACTGAGTCATAGGCATCATCTCGAATAAACACACAGTAGCCAACTAATGAGTACACTAGATTAGTGTTAATAAGTTATCATCACTGATCTTATTTACATAAGATGGGTCATAGTTGTAGTAAATAAAGTTCAAAAAGACGTTATGCATAGTATTTGACAACAAAAGTAAAGAATGAAGATAGCTGGAATGCGCATAGTATTTTTGTCAAGATATAGTATGTTCGTCAAGGCTTATTATGCGGTTATATAGAAATAAGGTTCAATTGTTAGTGTAGGTTTGGCCTTTTATCAATATGTTGTGAAATAACTATCGAGAATCAATTGTTTGACTTTGTTGAGTTACATATTATGCAATTTATGGATTGTTTATGTGATTAATTACATCCGTATAGGGAATTGTGTATGGTCCAAGCAACTGTTTTGCGCAAGAGTGAGGAGGACGTGACCGTGGAAGAGACATTACAATCCAAGACTTCCAATGTTGAAAGAGAATGGAAGGCCTAATAGTGAGATCCCCATAATGATAAACCTTTAAGTTGTATTGAGAAATTGATCATAAAGCTTGAACAATCTATAAATTACTTTCTTACTGTATATCCACAAGTTCATATCTAGATTATAGGAGGTTCACATGGTTCCCATGTTATATAATTTTCTTTATCCTGTAACTCAATTTTGTCTTATAATATAACATTTCATTTATATTGATTAAATAATTCATTAATGCGATTAAAGTTGTGTCAATTCCAAATGAAGCAACATCCAATTTCTCATCAACCACAATTAATAATAATTTGGATCACACGTTTGAACTGTATTGCGTTTGAATGTGGGAGGGCCAAAACTAACTCATAAAGATGCATTCGGGAGATATTTTGGGAAATGAGAAGCTGCATCTTCATGTAAATGTTCTAGCTCCTAATGTCTCGATCAATCTAGCGGTGTTTATCGGTTAGGTTATCAGGTTGTTCAGTTTATTTGATACGGTTAATTTGGTTAATTGTTTTTTGGTAAAACCAAATCGAACCCGATTCAAATTGGGTTATACTTTCAATAGTTTATTATATTATATGCATTAAATCATACTCCCTCCGTCCCAATTTATTTGTCCACTTTTGACTTTTGAAGTCTTTCTTTCTCAACTTTGACCTTAAATTTTGTTGTTTGTGTTATATAATATTTGATGGTAGTTATACCCAATGAAAATAATTTTAAAACTCAATCAATTCATATATTTTGCATCAAGTATTATACAACACAAAAAATAATATTTGAGGTCAAAATTGTAAAAGAAAGACTTCAAAAGTCAAAAGTGGACAAATAAATTGGGACGGAGGGAGTATATACATTATTCAAGTTAGGTGGTATTAAGCTTATTCAAGTCTAAGTCAAGAAAATCAACATTTTGGTTTTTAATATATAAAAATACATTATTCAAGAATATTAAGGAAACCTCTTGCGTTTATAACTATACATAGTCGAGCTCTCTTCATCGTATAATAAATATTAAAAACCATAAATAAAACAAATCAATGATTAAATTATTTATTTTTTAATAAATAAAAAAACATTATTCAAAAAATTAGAAATATCTTTGTGCCGCTCTCTATGCTTGGAAGTTAAACTAGTGATATTTACATAGTAATATATATTATATATAAATTATATATATATATATATATATATAGTAAGATATACATTATATACTGCTTATTATGATTATATACTATAGTTATATATAGTTAGTATAATATGGTAGTAGTATGTATATGTATAATATTATATATTATATATATGTTATATATTAATATATTACGTATTGTAGTAATAATATAGTATGATGTATATACTGTATATATATATATATATATATATTTAAAGATACTATTATAAGCCCGCGCACCGTTTTTGTTTTTTTTTTTAATTTTTGAAATATATTAAATTTTTAATCCTATGTTAATTCATCGTATCCTATATTTTTTTATTTATCTTCTAATGTGTTGGGGATAAATATAAAATGTTACCTAATAAGAAAATAATTCTTTTTTTAAATATCTTATCTATATTTTTTGTATTTATCTTCTACTTGTGTTATGGACAAATATAAAATGTTACTTAATAAGAAAATAATCTTTTTTTTTAAATAAAATTATTATTAAATAAGGTATGATTCCAATTTTTTTGAAATGAAAAATTCCCAATAACGGTTTTGTTTTATTATATAAAAGATGTAGTAGAACAAAGTGAACCCATATTTATATTCTTTGATTTTTTGGGTTGAAAATATAACAATATCATATGGACTTCTCTGTTTAACATTTCATCTATATCAATATCATATCGACTCATCCGTTTAACGTATCTCATGTATATCAATATCAAAGCGACTCATCCGTTTAACATCTTATGTTTATCAATATCATCTCGACTTATCAGTTTAAAATATTATGTAATATCATCTCAACTCATCCATTTAACGTCTCTTTTATATCAATAATATATCGACTCATCTGTTTAACATCTCATGCATATCAATATCATATCGATTCATCCGGTTAAGAGTTTTGCTGAAATTAAATTTAATGTATACAACTAACAAAACTAAATTCTAAAGTGTTCAACATGATTCGGGCAAATTGCCAAAACATGAACTTTAAATCTTGGGATATATATTCTTCATTTGATTATCATAAGAATGTAAAAAAGATAAGAAAAAAAGGGATATCTTTGGTCAACAATTCAATGAACTAGGGACCAATTTGATAGATATTGTACCTTCTATGTTTTTGCTAGTTTACGCAATCCCCACAAGAATTTCCTTATAGCAAACACTTCATCAAGCAACCAACAATTTCAGAATATATCTTTGAACACTTTATCAACTTCCATGTGTTATTCTAATTTGGAATGATACTCGATCTATATACATCCACAAACAGCAGTAACTAAACGATATTGATGCATTTAAAAGCATATCTCTCATTGTAAAAAAGTATTAAGTGAAACGTATAGTGAGCGGAGAAATAACTAGACGACTAATTAACATGCATGTCAACAACCTCTTGGTTGCGACTTTGGGACTCATTTTTTCACAAACTAATGAAATACTCGTGTAATTTTAGGCATAAAATTATGCATATCTTTCATTCTCTCAATAATTTCTGAGAGTGGTGCATACATCCAAAATGGTATAGTACATGTTAGTAGGTTTAAAGGAGAAGAACCAAAGAAAGATATGCATAAAGGAAAAATAAGTGATATATAAGTCAACACCACCTTATCAAGACTCTAACAGCACCGGTTGCCCTAGAGATATCCGTCTCGCATTATAACAATAAATATGTCACTCTAGCACTTTTTAACTAACTCGGAATTTATAACTTAAACCAAAAACACTCTCCTTCCATCAGAACACCCCCTGACCCACATATAACTCAATAAAACACAAAAACAAAAGAAAAAAGAAATGTATGGCGTGGGCTAGTCATGACCTCACCAACCCTTATGGCGCAAAGAGGGGTGTAAGGCTCGAGTTATTCGCTGGCATTATGAGATGGCATGAGGCTTTCTGGCCATCCGCAGCGTGCCCTATAACAATCGGTTGCACAGTTTAAAATCACTTATATATACGCTTTTAACGTTTACGACCCAATCATTTCTTAGAGGGACCAACCTTACTCTAGCAAGCCACTTGAGCTTGTTCTATTTCATCAAGGATTCTTGTACACAAAAGCAACTACCAAACCAACAACCAAACCAACTAAACACCAACTACCTTTGTCCTTTGATGGTAATTATGTCAAAAGAGTGCCACTCTGCCAGTTCTTTTTTAATAGAGATATTAATTGCTTCCAAAATGTTTTGTCTAATTGAGATCAGTGTGATTATTGGTTGTCGCCTAGGTAAATTGTGATGATCCTTTGCTTAGTTTGTTGTTGTACCTCGTGAGTACTCTCTGGTTTTGATATACACTAGTTGTTTATATTACGATTAACTAAATGGAACAATTAGTAGTGTTGCCTCCCATCATGAAATCACTCAATGATGATTTTGAATCATGCGGAAAACATGCCATAATGGACCCAATTGTCTCTATTCATTTGTAATCTTTATGCACCTAGTATTTATTTGTCTTAAATATACTTAAATTGTTTTCTAAGGAAATGCATAATCTAAAAACATAAAAGTACACTTTATTGAGTACTAACGATTACCCGTGCACAATAACGAAATTTTATAACGTAAGAGAGTTATAGTGATATTTTGGTACAATATACTAACCTCAACATTAACGTTATTTTTATCATTCATTTTCATTTTCATAATGATGTGTGGGTTTCGCAACCTTCGCAGTAGGTATTACCTCTCAAGGGATCTTAAGAAGCTTGCAACCTCCACCAAGCAGTGTACCTGACCGATGTAGTATAGTGTAGTGGCAAGTACCGGGGGATTGATCGTTCTCTCGAAGAATAGTGTCGTTAGGATTGAAAACTACTCTAATTAGGTCAAAGGTGAGGGATGATTCTTTTTGCATTTTTATATTTTATGAAAGCAAGTAAAATATCTCTGTTTCGGAAGAGTTGGCGGAATTAGTTACTAGTCAACTAACCCAAATAACTACTATAATTGCAAATAAAATAAAATAAGAAGAAAATAAAATGGTTGTGAAACTTATATGGAGAAAAGTGTGTTTACTTAGATTTCACTACTCCATAACTATCTTTTACCGGTTAATTGGTTTGTTACAATTGTGTGGATGACGGATTGTATTCCTTTAAACCATTCGTAGGGCCGTGTACGATCTTCCCTAACTCTATAAGCTCCTACTTCACTTTATGTCGAGCCGACAACTAGCTCCTAACATGAGATCACTAGAATTCACTTATGCATTAAATACAACCATATAATCGTAGTACATATCCGATTCATGTTTCTTAAGACGTTCAAGCAAGTTACCATATAGGAGGTTAGCCAGTTTTCTTAAACCTAACATCGACATCACCCACCCACAACAATCAATAACAAACCAACAACAAGTAATCAATAGCTAGGTTTCATTAGATCCAAGCAAACACAAGAGAAACCTAGCCTAACATGTTAATTAAAAGACAAGCATAAGATATAATCAAGCAACACATAGACATATTGATTGATTTGAAAGGAGACTTATCTTTAATTAAGCATGAGTGAATCAAGGGTAGAAAACCCTTGAAAATACTGTAAAACACAACCTAGGGTTTTTCCCTAAAGTTCTCCCAAAAGTTACACACTTAATGAATGAAAATTAGAAAAGTATATATATATTTTACACTTTGACGGCGTCAGGTTATAGGTCCTGACGCCGTCAACTCGCCGTGTCTAGGGTTTTCGGATCACCTAGATTTACTTCTGACGTCGTCACTCTATAAACCTTTTGGGCCGTCTCTCTTTAGCTTAACACCTGACGGCCTACTTTTCATAACACCTGACGCCGTCAGGTGTAAATGTGATAATTCCTTCCTTGGTCGTCTAGTAGAGTCCGAATCCACCTCTTCATATTAAGGTGATGGCGTCAGCATCCAAAGCCTGACGCCGTCAGGTAGGAATTCCAGCTTGATTTGAGATTTTGTCGTTTTCTTCACTTTTATGCTCCAAAAACGTCCAAAATGCAATGTTTTTGAGAATTCCTCCTGAAAGTACCTAAAATAACAAAAGGAACGATTTAAGGCAATATTTGATCATAAAATAATGATTTAGGGATTAAATGATCCCCTAAAAGCGTAACACTTTTCGCCTCATCACATAAAATTAACTATAAATTAAGAGCAAAAAGAAGTGTATGGTGTTTGTATGGTAGAGACTAGAGAGTAATATATTTTTTGTAAACTATTATTAATTACAGTAAAACCTCTATAAATTAATAGTGTTGGGACCGAGATATTTTATTAATTTAGCGAGATATTATTATATCGATAAATTAATAATTTATTAATTTAAAGAAGTTTTACATATGACCTTTAAATTTTCAAGTGTAATATACTACATACAATGTATACTCGTTAAAGATGAAAAGTATATTTGAAAAACAAATTCCAATTAAAATTTTATGAATTCATATTCACACTTTATGAAAATAAAATTAACATTTTTTGTTGCAATACGAGAAGACAACACAGCAACACTTTAGTGCAATAAGGAGATTTTGAGATAAACTCAATATAGATTTGAAGTTCAACAAAAAATAACAAGTGCTAATGAATTCATTTTTTACTAAACAATCTTAGGATTTTGAAGTGTATCTCTCACACACACGCATAAATATATATATATGATATTTTTAGTAATTATTAATTTATAGTTTCATTGGGACTAATATATATACACTGGGGTTTCAAAAAAATATTATCTTATTATTTTATCGATTGGGGTTCAAATTTGTACTGGTCCCAAGTTGGGACCGGACAAATTATTAATTTTATCGAGGTTATTAATATATCGAGTATTAATTTATAGAGGTTTTACTGTAAGTTTTTGTTAACTTGTAATTTATAAAAAGGGTATAATAAGGAAAAAATTACTAAAAAATTAAGAACTTTTAAGAGATTAAGAGATGTAATGCATATTTTATAACTAGTTGAGCGTTCAAAAACCATGCCGTTTTGGTATGTGGACTACCGTGTCTTTTCTGGGCTAACGGTTTTCATTTGGGCATGTTAACATTACATTGATTATGTGTAGGAAATGTTATATTCTTTTATATGTTATTTATTGTATGTAATATAATTTTTTTAAGGTTTCTTTTTTAGTACTGTAAAACTTTTTATTTTTTATTTTTTTCTAGAGCAAAACTGTTTACAGTTGGTGTTACATTATCAAATTTTACAAATATTTACCGTTTCACATCATCTAGAAATAGAGGATACGTTCCCGCTTCATGGCATTTCCAAAAAGAAAAAAATCCAATCTCGCAAAGGAGTATTGCCCTTTAAAATAACTTAGTATGCTCCAACAACAATCACCCAAAACAGCCATAAAATTCATTGCCGACAAAAAACAGCCCCAACAAATAAGCCTGCCGCAACGCGCAGGTTGATTCCTACTCGTTTGAAACTAATTAACATGTGATGGACAATTAGACATGGACCTCTCGCTAACAATTTAATTTTGAAGCCCATTTGCTTATTCTTCCTGCAAGAAGGCCCATCTAACGAAAACCAAAGTTTAGCAAGAGAAAACACAATGTCTTTTGAAAAGTAAATATTACTTGCATAAAATATTCATGCATCTAAGGGTGAAAATGAGTCGAGCTACTCGTGAAAATCTCGAGATCAGATCATTAAGAAGCTCAAACGAGCCAAGTGTAAACGAGCTCGAGTCAGAGCTCGAGCCCGAGCTCGAGCCTAAGTTTAGGCTCATTTAATAATCGAGCTTGAGCCCGAGTTTTGAATACAAAGATTGATTATGCTTGCGAGCCTAAATAAGTCCTAATAATATCTACGTACATATATTGTTTTTGCATAGACCTATGTATAAACGAGCTTAGAAGAACCAAACGAGCTCGAGCCTAGTGTGATTAAAGAGCTGAGTTAGATTTGAGCTTTATTTTCTGCAATATGACATATAAATTTGTCAAGCCCGAGCTTGTAAAAAATTTTCATGGGCCGAGCTCGTGCTATGATAGGCTTGGGCTCGAATCGGCTCGTTTCCAGCCCTACATGCATCCAACACTATACACTATTGTGAATTGTCTCGTATCACTTACGGAGTATACGTTTTACAATTTTCCATCAAATTGAAACTTGAAAGGTGTGTAAGACTGTAAGGGCATGGACATAAATTTTCTTATGTTATTGTACTATTTATTTGGTTTCTTTCAAGTTACTTTCCTAAACATATCATTGCTTTTGCTTAGTGGTAAGATCGGTGGTTAACTCACACGAGATCAAAGTTCAAACCTCGTTTGGTGTGTATAATTAGAGGTTGTCAAGGAATGGTCATAAACAGTCTTAAGATTAAGCCAGTGAGATCGTTAACATCTAAATAAAAAATGTTCGATTTCTCCAAAGATCCTGAACATGAAATTTCTCATTTGTTTACCCATTTATCGTTGCCCATGGGAAACTGCTTGTTTGATGAGTTAATTTCTTGGCCTTTAGTGTCCAAGCTAAGAGCTAAAATAAGTTTGATATTCACTTGTTGAGCCTCCAATATAAAAGAAAGTAAGAACTTCCAATTAATAAATGGGTCACCTCTATGGCCTAGGTTTATTTTGGTCCGATTTGTCTTTCTTCTTTTTTGGGTTTAATGATACGTTTGATCCATAGCCTTCTTAACGATATTCTAACGAACTTTGAGATTCTTTAAATAATTTCTTTAGCTATGATGATTAACTAGCTGGATACCGAGACGTACTCAGGGGCGCTTGGTGGGGGTTAAGGAGGTGGGGAATGGGTAAGATATTTAAAAGGGCCCATATCACNATTGATTACCCACCTCACTCATTCCTTTGCATTCCCTTTCCCCACTTTGAACCAAGCGGACCCTCAGAATTTTTGAAAAGATATTGCACAACTAATATTTGGGTTAACTAAAGTTATACCATAAAAAACAAAAGTAACAAAAGAAATTTATTAAGGGCTCCTCATACCAAAAATCTTCAGTTTTTTTAAAAAAAGTTGCACTCACCTAAAAACAGGTGTAGCCCTTACCACACCTGGCACCAATGTAGTTTCGTCCTTACTAGATACCATAGTTGATAACAGATTTTACAACGATTTTTGTTTAAGCAAATGATTAGGGGGCCTAAACACCTGTTAACGGAAATGAAAGGTGATTTGCACACTCTTCAAATTGATTGGCACACTTCAATTTAGAGTGTTTTGACATTTATACCCGAAAATATGTAAAAGTGGTGCGAGGATATAAATGTTTAGAGTAAATTACATGGTTCGTCCCTGTGGTTTAGGGTAAATTTCACTCTGAGTCCCTATTTTCTTTTTGTTGCATCGTTGATCTCTATTTGGAAACTATTGCACACCGTCCATCCCTAAAACCAAATCGATTTAAGTGTCTCTGTTAGTCCTTTTGCACCGTTTGTCCTTTAACGACCGTTTGCAACAAACATTTGCACCGTTAGTCCTTTATACTAACGACCGTTTATACTTAACAATTTTTTTTTCTTTTAAATTAAAAATAAAAAAATAAATAAAAAATGGTTTTTTTATAATTTTTTTCTTCTAAATATCTTTAAAATTTATACACGTTTTCATATACACATTTTTATACACATTTTATTACACCTTTTTATACATATTTTTTTTACACACATGTTTATACACACATTTTTATATACACATTTTTATACACGTTATTTGTTTTTATACATACATTTTTATTTCTTATTTGATCCTTACTCATATTACATTAACAATTTCCCTTTTTTCCAATATTTTTGTTTAAGATATTCGCCATTATTCATTATTTATATACGTCTACTTAAAATTTGTCAAACAATATTATGAAACGAACCCGGCAATCGGCCGGGTTATAAAGCTAGTGTGTGTATAAATGTGTATAAAAATGTGTGTAAAAACGTGTATAAAAATGTGTGTATCACACCGTCCATCCCTAAAACCAAATCGATTTAAGTGTCTCTGTTAGTCCTTTTGCACCGTTAGTCCTTTAACGACCGTTTGCAACAAACATTTGCACCGTTAGTCCTTTATACTAACGACCGTTTATACTTAACATTTTTTTTTCTTTTAAATTAAAAATAAAAAAAATAAAAAATGGTTTTTTTATAATTTTTTTCTTCTAAATATCTTTAAAATTTATACACGTTTTCATATACACATTTTTATACACATTTTATTACATTTTTTTATACATATTTTTTTTTACACACATGTTTATACACACATTTTTATATACAAATTTTTATACACGTTATTTGTTTTTATACATACATTTTTATTTCTTATTTGATCCTTACTCATATTACATTAACAATTTCCCTTTTTTCCAATATTTTTGTTTAAGATATTCGCCATTATTCATTATTTATATACGTCTACTTAAAATTTGTCAAACAATATTATGAAACGAACCCGGCAATCGGCCGGGTTATAAAGCTAGTGTGTGTATAAATGTGTATAAAAATGTGTGTAAAAACGTATATAAAAATGTGTGTATAAATGTGTGTATTTGAAAACGTGTAATAAATGTGTGTACATGAAAACATGTAATAAAATGCGTGTAAAAAAAACGTGCAATAAAATGTGTGTATAAAAAACGTGTAATAAAATGTGTGTATAAAAATGTGTATATGAAAACTATATAAAAATGTGTGTAAAATCGTATATAAATTTTAAAGACATTTAGAAGAAAAAAAAATTATAAGAAAACCTTTTTTTTTTTAAATTTAAAAGAAAAAAATGTTAAGTATAAATGGTCGTTAGTATAAAGGACTAATGGTGCAAATGTTTGTTGCCAACGGTTGTTAAAGGACTAACGGTGCAAAAGGACTAACGGAGACACTTAACTCGATTTGGTTTTAGGGATGAACAGTGTGCAATAGTTTCCAAATAGGGATCAACGATGCAACAAAAAGAAAATAGGGACTCAGAGTGAAATTTACCCTAAACCACAGGGACGAACCATGTAATATACTCAAATGTTAATGCACTCTAAATTAAACTGTGCTAATCAATTAAAAAAGTGTGTAAATCACTTCCCAAATAAAAAAGAGCTACTATCGAGGGGAAAAAGATGATAAAATTTGCTATCTTTTGACTAAATAGCTTAATAAGGGTCATTTGCATATTTGCGTATCCTTCTCAAAAGAATCTTTCAATTGTAAACAACAAAATGATAACCTCGCATGACTCAGTCGTTAAGTTCTTTTTTGACGGCTCATGAGGCTGCAATGATAAAAAGTGTTCGTAGTTGAAAATATGAACACAATCAAAGTATATAATATTGGAATGCTATTATGTAACTATTNTTTTTAAATCAATAAAAAAAAGCACGTTATTTGTGTTTTTTTTTTGTTTTTTTCTTTTCTTTTCTTTTTGATTTAGCGTTGCTCAGGACCGGAGTGAATAGTTACCGGGTTTAAAACTTTGTATGAGAAACAACATTTTTTTAACTCGGAAGAATCATATTATAGTATTTCTTAAATTTTCAATTAATAGTAACACTTAAGAATTTTTTTTGATTAAAACTTTTTGTGAGAAACAGCATTTTATTTTTCTTTATAAAATCTAGTTTTTTATAAGATGATAGTAGTGTATGGGGCTTTAGAATGGTTTATTTTAAGTATGTGATAGGAGTGTATATTTAAAATTTAGTTTGAAATTCTGTTTTTGTTAATCAAATTATTTAAAAAACCCTTCAATGTTGGTTTCGGTTGGGACACATTTATTTAATATTTATTGTACATGCTTATCTTACGATTAAAGTAACTCATATACAAAGGTGACAGGCCTGATTAAAGCACAAATACTGGGCCAAAATAAGCCCAAATAAAAAAAAAATATTTTATTCAAACATTTTGGTCGGCGCAATGCCGTTTAGTATATATAGGTAATAGTATTTTAGTACATAAAACTTGTATGAGATTATTTAAACATTATGCATCTCTCACATGCGTTTGCAATAATTGATCTCTTTTAAAAATAAAAATATGCTATATATGTCATTTACTAATACTGATACAAGTCAATACTTTAAGGTAGTTTAGTAATATCAATAAGAATATTACTAGTAAAAGACGTAAAATTGAACATCATAGTCCCTTTCTAATAATATAACCAGTAATATTTATTCATTTAGGCTTTTCTAAACTTTTACTAGGTTTTAAAGTCAAAGGACCTATTGANAAATATTATAGGTTTTAGGGGTAATTTAGTTGAGGTTAATTCTGCCCCGGGCCCCAAAATAAATTCGGCCCCCCCAAAAAAAATGTTCAAGTTCCGCCACTGTGTCTAACTATAATGTTTATGCATGTTCATTTCTATGCAGCCTAATTTTTGTTATTGATGGTTACAAAGGGTTAGTTTGAGGAGAATAGACTTGTTTACGATATGTTGTTGACACTTTTCCAGAAACCAATTTCAAAACAATGGTTACGTGTTTCATATCAACTGAGAGACTAGCTTGATATCAAAACATATTAGTCCAAATCTCTCTTCTTCTTATCATCATCATGTTGTGCAAGCACGAACCTTCCGTTTGTTAGTCCAACAAAAATAATTCTACTGAAAACATATATATCCGAAAGTTTTTAAAGTTACTAGTTAGGTCTTAACTCGGTAAACTAGTCTGCTAAAAACATCACTTACTGTTAGTTTTTGCATCTTAGATGCTCGTATATCAAATTTCTAATATTAGCAGCTAATTTCAATACGGAGTACTTTTTATTTGTTGAATATTCTCTATAAATGTTCATCTTCATTTCTCATAGATCAAATTTGTTTATTACTCCGTAGATCTTTTCCTAAATACTTAAATAGAAAAAAGATACTTGAATACTTTACTACTGCATAGTAATGTAAGGATTACTTTAGCGTGTATGAGAAAAGTTCAACGTATATAAAAAATTCTTAAAATATTCAATAAACAAATATTAACTATTTATTTACTCAACAAATCAAGAAAGCTCACTTCTAACTTATTTTTAAAAATTAAATATATTTATAAACCGTTAATCATTACACGAAACGAATCTGTCATCATGACGAGAATTAAGTATCTTTCGACGAACTTTTTTCGACCTTTTTTAAATGTAAAAATTTATGTCTGAAAAAATCACATGTGATTTATAAAATCAGATTTAATTTGTTATTTTAAAAATAAAATGTGATTTATGAAAATCAAATGTGATTTATTTCACGTGAATTTTAAAATAACAAATCACGTGTGACTTTTCAGATTAATATTAGCATTAAATATAACTAAAAAAAAATCGTCGAAAGTATATCAAAGTGTCCGTCTATTAAAAGATAAGAAAATTCTCGTCGCGATGATAGATTCGTTTAGGCGTGGTCTATTAACAAAAGTGCTCGTGATTATTTAGAATAAAATGTATGAGATCTTAGATGCAATGATGGACGAAGCGTAGAATGAACCGTTAGGGATTATCCCCCCACCCCCATGTACATTTTATGCAATTTTATATATGATTTTAGTCATTTGTCATACAAATATTCCCGTGCAGTATATATCGCCCTCTAAAATAAATAATTTTAAATAGGCCCTCCGAATACGCTCAAATTCCTTCCTTGAATACAATTCATGCTGAAAAATTTTGATAAATGTATACTCAATTAATCTAAAACAATATTTTTTGCAGGTCTCAATTTATTAGTTAATAGATAAATTATTATCGATTAATAAATAAAAAAACTAATTAATAAGTTTAAGTGCTTTCATGAGTGTAAATCTATAACGTTTCTATTGAACTCTTCTTGAAAAAAATATTTTTTACTTGATTTAAAGGTTTCTTTTTTTTTTTTTTCCTCTGCAGATTCAAACTCTATAAACTAGTTTATAAAAAAGGCGGATAACATAAACCACAAACAAAATAACCTATAAAAAGATTTCAAAATATGTAAATGCCTAAATGGAGGTTAATAAATTAGGGACCATAAACCACAAACAAAACAACATAAATAAAAAAAAAAAAGGAAAATAAAAGAGGCTTGTAAAAAAGAAACACGTGTCAAAAGAAGCTATCCACATATCCACGCAAACTTGGGAAAGGTAAAGTGGTCCTCCCAAAACCAACCAACAGATCAGCGAAAGAGGTTTATTTATGGTCACCTGCTCTTTTATCCCATCTTTCTATTAAATTACATAAATACCCCCTCATTCCTTACAAATAGAGTAAATTGCAAAAATTGACCCTGTATTGACAACACATCAAGTTCAATCCCTATTTTTTTGAAAATGCATTCATCATTTTGTGCGGAATTTACATGTGCACATTTAATCTCTTGCTAAAATTAAACTACAAAACTACCCTTTTCATCTTCCTATCAATTTTAGTCATTTAATTTTCGTCAGGAACCAAAAATGTTAGTAGGGGTGAGCAAATAGACCAAGAATTGAGCCAACCTGAACAGCTTTTTAGAACTGCGTCTGGTTCTCAGCTCTTAGATATTGCAAATTTTGATTCTTGGTTCGGTTCGGTCCAGAACCGCGGGTATTGGTTTCGAAACTAAAGAACCTCACGACTTTCGTGCTAGTTGAACTTTATCGCTTAACATGACCTAGCGGTTGACAAAGTCGTAAATAATAATGAAGCAATGAAAAAACAAAAAAAAAATAAAAACAAATTGACGATAATTATATTAGTGGAAAATTTGATTGTTTTTTAAAATTTTTGAATGTCGATAAATAATTGGATAGTGAGATGAGGACCACGATATCTTTGTTTAAGGACTGTTTGCTTTTCTATTTTTCATAGACATCGTTTTTTTAAAGATTGTGCTACCCATTTATAAATAACCTATTACGTAACTCAAATACTATGCTATATAATTTAATCTTTCAATGTTCTTTATGCTTTAGACTTAGATTAGTGCAACACATACATAATATTGAATTTTGGACGGTTTTAAAAAATGGGTGGTTCCAATTGGGTAGAAACCGAAATACCCGAATCAGACCCGAGGCCCGAACCCGAACCAAAACATGTTCTTAGGTTCGGTTCTCGGTTCCCAAAATATGAGTTTTTCCGTTCTTGCTTCTTTTGATTCCGGGTCGGTTCCAGAACCAGCTCACCCCTACCTCTAACACTGTGTTCTTGAGTTGGTTTGTGGGGAGAAAAGAAATGATTGAGGAAGGAAGATGGTCAAAGGTGTGTTCTTGAGTTTTTTTTGGGAAGGAAAGTGGGGAGAAAAGAAGTGATGAGGAATGATTGTGTGTGTGGTTTTTGTTAAAATCATCTTCCGCCCAGATCTGGGCAGAAGAGAAGTGATCTTGTATCTTTTCCTTTCTTCTTTGCTTCTTTTCTTTTCTTTTAATGATCAGCTCAAGAACAAACCGTAAGAGATGATAAGTGGCTTTTTAAGAAGAAAAAATAAATAAAAATAGAAACTGAAACTGAAATTTGATGAAACAACAAGGACTATTGTTGCAACTTACTCTTATAAATATATAAAAGACGGGGGTTTAAGCCCCTCATTCCCAAAAACCACATTCTCCTTCCTTTAATCCTAATTCTTGTTCATTTATAAATCCTAATTCTTAACTGTTTTATTTTTAATTGTTACATTGTAGTAGTATAAATTTTTACAATTGCACATACTATCATACAAATTTGAATCATCACAAGCAGATAACAGATTGTAAAGGGTTACGTGTATCTTACGCATTAACCAACCAGATCAAATAATCTTCCCATCCAAACACCAGGTATGTTCATCTCATCAAATCTTCTCATGTTTTTATATCTATTATAATTTATGTTTTGAATCGTTCGATCGATCGGAATTATGATCATTTGTTCGATCGGATTAATTATTTATGCATTATAATTAAGAAGATCTACTAGTAGTAATATAAATGTAAATTCATTTAATGAAATATAAATAATTAAACCTGGTTGTATTATTATTATTATTATTTGTGGATGAGGTTTATTATTTATTTATTGTTTTGTTGTGTTTTTATAAAAATTTTAATGTTTGTGAAAGTGTTTGACTAAAATTATTATTATTATTAGGAAAATGTTTGGTGGACCTAATAAAATGGCCTAATGGTGGACCTAAGGCTTTAAATACTTGTACAGTGTCTGTATGTACAAGTATTTAAAGCCTTAGGTCCACCATTAGGCCCCTTTATTAGGCCTATATATCAAGGCTCTATTATTATGGTTAATATGGAGGGACGGTGATTTCTATGTGGGGCTTTGTTTTTAGATCTGTACTATTATTATTTTTTATTTTTTTATTATTAATCTTATCTCCCAACTTATGGGATCAAGTTTCTGGTTGACATTTATGATTGTTACTTAATTCGGTTTCGGAACGAAAGCGGAAAGAAATTTGATATTTGGACCGGAAATGTAAATCTGGTTTCATGTCATTGTCTGATAAACTTGTTACCTTTTTCGTATGGAATATGAAGTTTCTTATATTCGTTTATTTTTATAATGATAGAAGGCCGGATCAGTGACGTGGCATGTATGCTTAAGTAATGGTGTCGAAGAAAAGACTATATTACGGAGGATTGGATGGTTTCCGTGCTCCTGTGGTACCTAAAGCTCCCCGCTCAATAAGGGTGAGTAAATGTAAATGATTCGTTTTTTGTTAAAAAATTAATTGTTTGATTTTGCGAGAAGTTATATTGAAAATTTGAAATGTTGTTTGTTGATTTCAGAGGGTATCGAGTAAGAAGTCATCTGCGGGTGGCGAAATTTGCCCGTTTGAGCTGTTGGCAGCTGTAGCCGGGAAGTTATTGCAAGAGAGCGAAAGCTCTACTTCTAGCACTGGCCAAGATGTAAAAGAACAGATTAGCGTTTCTAAAGACAATGTCAAGCAGGAACCGCTTGACGTCAATCTTAAGCCTTTACGGTTAGATTATCTTGATCAGGGATTTTCTGCCGAGAGTGAGTTTGTTCCTGAACCTTCTGATTTAGAGTTAAAACTAGAACCAACCCCATTGAAGGATTTGCCACATTCGGATAATGATTCTGGTATAGAACATGCTTCTATAGTTACCACTTCCGATTTCTTGAAGGAAGTTGGTACTAATGTGAAGGTGGAACACCATAATGGAGTTAATGGTAGTCGTAGCAAATCAGAGGGAGGTTCTCCTAGTTATGGGGCTGTATGTGATATTAACATGGAGAGTAATAGAGCCGATGTACAGACAGAGGCAGTAGGAAAACTAAGTGACGACTTTACTGCAATTAAGACTTGCAAATTGCAGGATAAAGTCAAACCAAGTGTATTAAGTAAATCATATAGCAGTGTACATCTACCCTTTTATAGTAATCTCGTTCCTAGTGCTTGTTTTCCAAGGCATAGGAACAGTGTAAAATTAGGTCTTAGAGATGATGACGAAAATTCGTTTAGTTACAATCACCATAGCACCAAGATGAAGGCAATTAGGCTGCAGTCGCGTGCTGGTTATCGTAGAAAAAGGCAGATGATGACTACTAAGTACTGGAAATCAGTGCCAAAGCTGAAAGATTACGAGCTATCTAACACAACCAGTAAGTGGAATACTCTCAAACACTGATACTGCAATTTCATTTCATGTTATCTCTTCTAATTTGGTCGTTTTTGGTTCTTTTAGGTATCGGAGTCAAACACTTTGACGACAACAGGAAAAATATATACAAGCGTCAACGTTGTCAAGTAGAGGTGGGTGTTAAGAGAAGGAAGTTGTTCCACCATAGCCCGAAACTTGATTATGTGCATGAGGTAAGTAGTGAAAGTATATCTAATTTACCTGAGAGGAGTGCCGGTGGAGATAGGAAGCGTATGCCTGCTGCTTCACATAAAGGTCCTTAATTATTTTCCAACTTCCATTTTTGTAGTATATCACATCGAGGCAAACATTCAGCTAACTAATTGTATTATGGTCATACAGCAAAAGCAGCTACATCTTCGGTTACCAGCCATAAAAGTTCATTTCAGTCTAAGGATGGTCATGGTACACACTCACTCAATCTGTCATGTATATACATTTATATTTTTGTTTGACGAGTCTCTCACATGCATATTGTTTCTTAATTCAGTGAAATTTAGCATAAAGTCCTTTACAGTGCCAGAACTATATATTGAGATGCCAGAGACATCGACTGTGGGTTCTTTGAAGGTATAACTTTGTGACATCTTTTCCTTCCAATATAAGCATTCTGATTTTCAAGATTGTGCATCCTTTATTTTTGTGTCACTAAACTGAAAATTAAACAGAGTCTGTGATAAGTTTAGACGATAACACGTATTTACTATCTTTTTCCACAGAGGGCCGTGATGGAAAAGTTGGCAGATATTCTAGGAGGTGAATTAGATGTTGGGGTACTTCTTCAAGGCAAGAAGGTCAGAGATGAAAACCAAACACTACAACAAACGGGCATTATATTTGACACTGATACATTGGGATTCATGTTGGAGCCTAATCATCCTGAAGGTTTCTCTTCTCCGGTTCAAAAAGAACCTCCATTGTTGCTACCATCTGACAGTCACCAACCACTAATCAGGTAATATAATAATTTCCCCTTGACATACTCTGTATATGCTAACATTAGTTGGGTTTTATGCTAACTAGTATGTTGTGCTATTATCAGTTGTCCAGCTAGTCCCATCATCGACGTGGGTTCTTTGGACGATCCTCCTGTACCAATCAGTTTGGACAACAAATATGAGAGTAAGCAAGAAAGCAAATCACTCCTACCTGAAGCATTAACAAAGGAAATAGAGGCGGATAACAAAGCTATAGTGTCAATTACACCACTTATTCCCGAAGCACTCTCAGCTGTCCCAATGAACAATAAACTAAGCAAAAGATCTGAACTTTCACAGCGTAGAACTAGGAGGCCGTTCTCTGTCACTGAAGTAGAAGCACTTGTGGAAGCAGTTGAGAATCTTGGAACTGGAAGGTGCGAAATGCCACACCTGGCAATCTTATTCCTATTGAGTTGATCTACGCTATCTGTGAACATAGTTCTGATACTTTTATAAAAATTTATGCAGATGGCGTGATGTTAAAATTCGTTCATTTGATGATGCAAACCACCGAACTTATGTGGATCTGAAGGTAAATAATCTGCATTTAGTTTATATCTTCAATGTCTATATGTTATCAGATTGCCAAATATTGACTGTTGTTATTTTTATAGGATAAATGGAAAACATTGGTTCACACTGCAAGTATCTCCCCACAGCAAAGGAGGGGAGAGCCTGTACCACAAGATCTACTGGATCGAGTATTGGCTGCACATTCCTTCTGGTCCCAGAATCAATCAAAGCAAGTCGGGAAGCATCAGAGCGAACCCCTTCAAACTGTGGGGACTCCGGTTAAAGTTTGCTTGGAGTTCGAACGCTGAATGAGTCGTCGATGGTGTGTACAGAGTTTAGTTGACCATGTCAGAAGAAAATAGGAAAAAGGAAAAGAAGTCTTAACTTGTTCAAATTACTGTAATATCTCACTTTTTTTTTTAGTCTTTCTGTGAATTCATTTCATTCGCCCTAAAGGGCCATTTGGTAAATTAAGTTGGAAAGAAAATAAAGGGTTTTAACATGTTTGTTTCATTTGGTTCATACCATTCTTTCATACATTGTGTTTGTATGCTATTTGTAATTTTTATCTAATATAGCTGATTCTTGTCCTCTTATTTTCTTGTTTGAACTCCTGTTTAGATTCTTTTAATCTCACGTTGTGATCCGTATGCATTAAAGACTTTTCACGGCGCACATTTGATTAAGTGTGCTTAAAAGTTTCGTAATTCGAATGCATGTTTCGACAAGATAGAAAAACACTTGTGGCTCAGTGACTCAGTCGCTGTTTAAAAACTTAACTGATGCAGACATGCAGTTAGCGATTGATGATTCAACCAGAACCATAAGTAGTTAGTGGTTAAAATATCAATCTTTTTTGTAAGATGCTTGTCAATCATATAGTCATAAATGTTGTGGATAACATTTTTCTCCAAAAGAATTCAGAAAATGAATATGCATTATTGGTTAAGATAAACCATCTCAAATTCCTAAAAATACAATATATGAGCTTCTCAAATAAGCATTAGGAGCTTTGAAAAATGTCATATTTTAAGATTTATTTCTATATGCTAGTAGGAGTAATATTTAATGTGAGATATAAAATGAAAACAAAAGGATAACATTTGATAAATGAAATGACGAGAGCTTTGTTAAAAGGCTTTACCTAATGAATATTAAAAAATATAAAGACAATAAATAGGATGATGAGAATATTCGAGGCGTAGATCCACATAGTGGGAGGACCATGTGAATTGAGGTGTCTTTCGTTTTAGAAAAATTGTATGCGTCAGAATTAAGATGCCTTTTAATTTCTCTTCTTGATATAAAAATCTGTATATTATATTTATGAAAAAATGTAAGTGGTTCAATTTATATATTTACCTAAAACATTGTAAACCCTAACAGACAATCCTTGTTGCAAGATCAATCCCTTATCTCTTTCTTTTTGTTTTTTTAGTATAAAAGTTAAGGAATGTAAAAATGTTGACATTAAATAACACTAGAAAATGATGAGATGTATAAGAAAGAGATCACAATCATGTTTAGTGCAATTAAACAAAAGAGAAATCCCATGTGGAGTTTATTTGATTACTCAGGCGGTGGATATGGCTCACTTCCATCTAAGATTAGTTGTTAATGTCACATACTCACATGTCTAACAATTTCACTCATAATGTGGAAGATTATGGTCGTTGTTAATGTCACATGTCTTACAATTTTACTCATAATATGGAAGATTATGGTCCAGTGGCATGTGGGTTGTCCATTAATCTAAAAGTTATAAATTAAAATTTCACTGAGTCATTTGTGAAATATGTGATGTAGGATGTGAAAAAAATTGTCGTTCAAAATAAAATAATATTGATCATAACATATTTATCTAAGAAACACATTCTCATGATCATGAGTCCTGTAATGCTCTAATAAGTGATTATGACTAATTTCAAGGCTTAGCGAAAGTCTCGTCACTTACAAAATTCACGATAGAACCTTCAACCTTTTACGCAATTGGACTATGTGATGCTCCTTGTTGATGTTCTCAACTAATATGTCCCTTTTGATAGAAACAGACTCGTATAATCTTGTCGATGTTAACAATAAAAACATTAGTATATTTTGTGTAAAGATTAATATTAATATTTGGCTGTACATGTAATTTAAACAAGTTTTTTCTTCCTCTTTCAAGTCAAGAACATGAGTTATAATTATCTTATTTATTTTTTTCATTCATCTCAAAAACATATAAACTAAATTTTTGCCTTCCTTGTTCTTTCTCTTTTTCTTTGTCCTCAAAACTTTAGAACGCGGCGTTAGATTTGACATTATTCAAGGTTTTGTTTTTGTTTTGCAGATCCAAATTTGACATCAAAAGGAATAATGTATAGCTCTTTTGGCGTATTAAAATAGTAGTTTAACACAAAGAAAAACTTTTGCTAATTCAAAGGAAATGCTTTAATACTTAACAAACACTGTGATCCTTTTGTTTGTCCATTCAACACGCCAACTCCTCCTTTGCCTCGACATTTTTATTTTTTACTTTACTAAAATAAAGGCAACATTCTATACTAATATTAGTTTCAATAAAGCTGTATTTCTTAAAATAGATTCAAAAAGTATAATACATCATTTTTACAGTTTGTTTACAGCAAATTTTCTGGTTATATACTTATATATAAGTTACGTAATATTGGTTCTAACATTTTATTTTCTGAAAGTCAATATTTTTTATATAACAAAGCTATCAAGGTGCTAGTATGACAACTTAGAATACATCGACCAATAAAATTATTAAAGATAATTCACACACAAATACACGAAGGAAATTGATGTATCTATCTACATCTACGTATATATTAAAACACCAGACCAACCTTTTTCATTGTATTTAAAAAAGGACAAAATGTTATCTATAGGTGAGAATCTACATCCACCCACATACTTTTTTATCTACAAAATATAAAGAATGTATTAGACTATATTAGAGTAAGGTTTGCTATGGATTTATTCTATAATTAAGGAAAGTAATTCATGTTTCAGTATTTTACTATTTTAACGTTATTTGGTATGGCATCCAACAAGGAATATCTGCTTTCATTGTGCTGACATCTTACATGATTTCTCTTAAATAAATAAGCAAATATGTATGTTTTATATATGTGAGTATGTGTCTACTTGTATGTCATATTTAATATTTAACCAAATTGATTCATTAAGGTGGGAGTTTATCTTTAAACTTATATGTTAAAAAGTATTTTGTTCTTAAGGTAAATGTATTACATATTTACAATGCAGTTATATTTATATCAAAAACGGTACGAGTTAATAAACTGGTGATCGTACAATGGATTGCACCTATTGATCAGAGCCTACAGATGGCGTTCGTGTGTGTATGTCATTCTGAGTGTAGGCTCCGAGCCAAAAGGATGGGGTACACCATCAGCTAGTTTGCTAACTTCGCCTATAACACATGTTTTGACTATGATTGTGGTTCATAGTACTTGGAAAGTGTACCGCTAACAAGAATAATATATAAACATTAACTCATACAAATATTATAGCTGAAATGTCTAGTTAAAAAATTATTAGCTTTTCTGAACTGAGGTTATTCTAAACTGATGACAGGATAAGCAGGGGATCGGGGATGGCTCTTGATTCTGGGTCTACCAACCAATTATCAGTTTTGGCAATTTATTGTGTCTTGTGCAATATGGTTGATTTGGTCGTATTTTGAAGACAAGTTTACATGCTCCTCCGATATAGTCGAACACATCAAGAGAAAGTTATATTAATGGGCTATGGAATTCAAGTATTCTAATGGGGAGGTGATTTGTACACCATTTTTTTTCATCCATCACTAAATCATGCATAGCAGTATAGTACTGTATGCATTACTGGTATAATTTAGTGGTGAATGCCAAAAACAAAATAGTGTACAAATCACCTCTTATTTCAATGTTGGTCACATTCATATTTGGGATTCGCAACCTAGGAACGTTCAGAATTTTCAATTTTTGTTATTAAAGGTTTCTTTTACAGCTATCAATTTGATTTTAGATCAACATTCAAATGATTATCTTTTCATTTAGTATTAGCTTTTCTCTTCAACAATGTTGAAAATAATATCATTAACTTTGCACAAAAAATAAAAAACAAACCAAGAATATATATGATGGGGAAAAAAACAATGGGAAGAATTTCCTTTTTCTTTTATGGGCTAGTACAATAAGTTGGGCTACCATTAAATTATTTCTGTGGTCCATCATTCATTGATGACATTGACCTTACTGATTACTTAGATTTAAGTTCTCTCTGTATCTTTTTTCTTTCTCGATCAATAATGGCTCATTGAATGCATTTTTAATCAGCTTAAATGTAAGTCATTATCAAATATATAGTTACATTATCATATGATATATTGGTTAATTAAACTATGATCATTAAGGAGACGTCAGCTATTAATAGAAAACTTTCAAGTTATCTAAAACTCATCCATACCGATGTCATATACATTACAATTATTGTATCATTAGGTTTTCGTTCTTTGATCATTCAGTTTCCAATATCCAAGACTGATCCAGTTCTCCGAGTTGTCGTGAATACATTTAAATGTTTAAAAGTTAATTATTTGTATTTTATGTCGTAAAACATGCACAGCAAGAACGATTCTCAAAGGCATTCTTTTATCAAACAAAGTGCTTATGGGAAATCCTACATCCATCAAATAGCAACAACTATGTATTTCATTTACTTTCTAATAATAAAAAGAAAAGAAGAAGAAAAAAGTTAGCTTATCCTCCAAATGTTTAAATTAGCGGAGAAACCCTGACGCTATGAACTCTTTTTGGGTGTCGACTGGCACTTTCCCATTGACCTGAAAATGAGCATTTGTTCTTAGTGGCGTTTGCGATGAAAGAGTGATGTTAGTGAGTCAATGCTCCAATCAACAAAGAAAGACATATTTAGTTTGCAATTGTTCAATAGCATCACAAAGAACAGTTTAGTCTATAGTTATTAAGATTCCGATCCTGATCGCAGGATCTTACGATTTCAATACTACAAAACAAAAATGATTTGGATCCTACGTAGGATCTTAGGAAGTTTATAATTTTATAAGATCCCGATCTTAACCATAGGATCTTACGATCTAATCCTACCTGATCTTACTTTCTCAAACCACAAACTAAAAAACTACAAATTTATGGATTATGTTTTATAGAATTTAAAAAACAACATGTTAATCTTCTTAAACATTCCATATTCACAATTTTCGACAACATTTTCATGAAACATTCATATAATTTTGTGTTTATGATCTATAATAATTCGTAGACTTGCATAATATTACAAAAACTATTAAGAAAATAGCATTATAGTAGTATCTTAGGATCCCGATCTCCGATCTTACAAAAATAAAAAACGATTATGATTAGGATTTCGATTTTGAAAACTTTGGTTTAGTCATGTAGATTAAACTCGTACTGTTTATGGTCAAATAATTCGTTGTGAAACCAAGAATATTCATAATATTACACAGACAAAAAGTTCTATCAATGGGAATTTTATTTTCAAACGCACAAACACAAGCGTCATATTTATATTGCAAATAGTGGTCATTAAATCACAAAGATAGGCCCACAAGTTTGTGAAGCTAACACGAATTCGGTAGGCCCAACTAGTAGTTAAAATGATGTGGGCCTGAAGAACTTCAACGTTTAAATTCCGAGGTCCATCTCCTAAAAAATCTCAGCCACAACTCCATAATGCGATTCTACACATCATGGATAGATCCTGATAGGAAGACGTTNATACTTCCTTCTATTCCGCCTGAAAGGGTAAAAGTCTCGGGTGGGACTCGAACTTGAGACCTCCCCTAGCCAAACCTCCCCTCCCCAAGCCCCTAAGGAATTTACAGTTGATAATTAGAGCACACGGTGCAATTTCTCAAATGATACTCGCCACTCCAACGTGGAGCTCCTCAAAGCTCCTCACTGCACCTTGTGCTCTTATACGTATTCCTAACTCGTATAAGTTTTGTTTTGTTTTGTTTTTTTTTTGTTTTTTTTGTTTTTTTATTTTTTTTATTTTTTTTTTCGCAAAAGGGTGAAAGTTATATTATACGATATCACACATATGACATAACTAGCTAATATCTCTGATAAGCTTTTGCTCAATATCTGATGCAGCATATGAATTATGCAGACTGTAACCATCTTCACAGTCCAATACCACAAGACAAAGTCGTATAAGTTTGGGCTGCTCGAGTGCTCGTAGTCAGCTTTGTTGGATGTTTTATCGTAACTGCTTTCGAAGATGTATCCATCACGTATGTTCATTTCAAAACTATTGTTTGTCTTTCTATTTTGATTTTGCCTAAATGCAGAATTTTATTGATGCATATTGTAATGAGCTAATGATTATACTTGAATTTTATTTAATTTTACAAGCAATAAATTTGAAAAATAAAGAGAATGCACATGTAATTGAATACTTAATAAATAGGATAATGGATACCAACTTGTTGCTGAAAAGCTAAAACGTGGTCAGCAAATTCACTTGGCCACCAAGTAAATTACTTGGTCTATTAGTTTCAACATCAATTTCCATCAACCACATGCGAGACTACATTTCATTTATCTTCAACTCCTTTTCATAGTGCCACGTGAAGGCACCTAAAACACATCTTTCTTCTAATCCTAACAAAAAGAAAAATACTTAAATCAACTGCGAATCGTAATCATAAGCGTAATTTTAGTTGACCTTGTATGAAATTGCGGCTAGATTTAAAAAACATATGTGCTAAACTATAAATTATTATTATTGTGGTTTTGTATAGTTATCAAAATAGCTATACTCGTCATTATTTTCTACGGAAAAACATATGATTGATGTATTTTTAAAGTTGGAGCTAACCCCACTGCCCACCCTCAAATAAGCAAACAAACAAAACCTTGTTGGTTTTAATTCACAACCTACTCATTGATTTTTTGATTTCCAGATATCTTCTATTTATCGATTGATAAAACAATAATACTCATAACAAATGTAGGATACATTAGAAGAATAGGCGTTTAAGATAAAACTATATCCTCATAATAGATAGATCGACATAATATATGTGTGCACACGTAGAAAAGTGCACTATTCCATTGTTAATAAGTTGCTCTTTTATGCTATTTTCATATGTCATGCAGTAGTGATCATATCTTTGTCAGACTCTAATTGAAGTACACGTAGAGTAGTAGCTAGACATGGATATCTTTTTAGTTTTTATCGACGTGAGCTTCTTATGGGATTGTGCTGGATATCGGGTTTTAGCTTTTAGGTATGCATCTCTTTTTGGGACCCACGGGTGATTAGAGATAACAACAGACACTATGCTGGTAATGTCATTCATTCTCGTTTCTTCCACATATTTTTAAGTACCATATCAACTTGTTTAAGTGAGTTTCCGTCAAGCCTTTCATATTCAATACACAATGATTTAACACGTAATTTATAAAACATATATATAACAACGAAATAAACAAAAAAGCCTTTATAAACATACATTAGCTGTTTTGCCAAAAAAAAGAAGGTATACACATATACGACATCATTTGTATTCTTATTGTGCTACGAATCATAATATGACTTATCGAGTCTTTATTTTTTTCAATAATAACTTTAAAGAGATATTTAATGTGTGGCGAGGGAAAATAAGTTCCACTAATAAGAGACCGAGTAAGACAAATTTTATACTTTGTTGAAATGGAAAATAAAGTTGTCCAGATACCGTGTTCCATTTTTATCTCATTTTTCTTTGCTTGACTAAGACCACTAAGTAATAATGGTCACACCGATTTATCTTTCAAATCAGCGTACTTCAGTTTTCTTTCTCCTTTAACACCCCTCACCTTTCATGTCCTTCACTTTTCACTCGGTTTAGGGTTTAGGGTTTAGGGTTTAGGGTTTAGGGTTTAGGGTGTAATGGTCAAATTACTCCTCACATTTTATTAAAATACAGAGTACTCACTATATACAAACATACCTCACAGAACACCCAACAGACCCATCCACACTCACAAATCAAATAAATAACAATATAAACACCATGAGGGGTTCATATTTTGCACTATACAATAGTGGTGAGGCACATCACCTATGTTCCTTCTTTTGCGCGCTGCTCATGCGTGACAAGAGAGCTAGGTAGCGGGGTTGGTGCGTGAGCATGCACCTCACAAATGAGAAAGATGCACCACTACCTTCGGTCTAACAAAAGATTATTTTTGGCCAAGACGATTTGTTACATTAATCATTTGTTTCTTAACATGTAATTTGGGAAAACCATAATACCATATAGCATTCGTTATGTCATTTATTTGTTTTTCCGTACAATATCGGTGTATGGTCAATATGTGCAATTGGATAACGTAAGTTAGATTATTATTGCTGAAGAAAATGCTTTTAGTCTCAACTAGCAAGAGAAACAAGAAGCAAGTTAATGGGCACATATAATGTCGTAAGAATATTATCTTAGACAGTTTTACACTTTGCAAAAAAAAAAAAATAATAATAATCTATACGACATATAAAGGAAAAATGGTCAATCTTGAAAAGGGAAAAATTGAAAAGTCAAGTAATGTGAAATCTTGAAAATCTTATTAATGGAAATTATGAAATGTAATTAATACTCTTATTAAAACACCTCATTACTTAAAAGTACAAGGATTTATTCACATTGTACAACTAATTAAAAACATATCTACCAAATTAAATACAACCAATTAATACAAATCACAAACCGGGTTGACCCGGGACGCTTCAAACCCGACGGGTTGAACCGGTTTAATTTGACTCGTTTTCGACCCAACCTAGCAAGTTGACCCGGTTTAAATCGACCAATTTTTCGACCGGAACGGTTCAACCGGTTGAACCACCCGGGTCAAACCGGGTTTCAAAACATTATGTTTAATTCCCAAATTTTCATACTTTTATTATTTTTCATTCATAACCTATAAACTTTTTTTTTATGAATAAACTATTTGTCGCTATAAAATCATGTTGCTATGCACGGGTACTCGTCTACTAATAATAAAAGAGCTTTACACTGTATGAAAACAATAAATGATTTTGATTATTTCAAAATGGAGCAATTAAATAACAAAGATTCGTGATAGAAGGTTTACGCCAAATATATCATGCATATTATATTTCTCCTACGTAATAAATTTATTTGAGATCCAATCATGTTTTTCCTCCAATTTTAAAATCTGTAATATATTCTAGTACTTCAAACTTTTAGCATATATTAGATAATTATTATTCTTGTAATATTATACGTCGATCGTTTTTTTAGGCTATATATTTATTTATTTAATCAATCCGAGGTAATTTAAAATTAATATTTTCAACATATATTTTAAGAGGTTTATTAAGGTTAATAATTTGCTCACTTCAATTTTTGATTGAGTCATTGTTATATGATGCATTCTTATGCCTCTAGTTTGTGAGGTATTGTCCGACTAATTTGATGATACAATCTGAAATACCACAACACTAGAAGCTGGAACATCTTGAACGCTCCGACCATATTTCACGTATGCGGCCACGATCCCTACAACGACCTAGAACACATATTTGAGCCCACATAATGCGATCATCTTGACATCGAAACCGGGGACCGAAACTCGAGATCTAAACCATGACCCATTTCTCGAATCCGTAACTGAAACCCGAGATCTAAATCATAGCCAACATTGAAACCAAAAGAATGATACCGATAAAAATAAATTTTAATTCACTGTTACATCTCAACTATAATGGGGAAAAATAACGCTATAAATTTTATGCTATAACTCATAACTAGGGTAGATTACGGTCAAAAAACGTTCGGACTGACAAAAACGGACATGACCAAAACTGAGTTGGCCCAAAATACCATACCGAGGACCATACCAAAAATATGCTAGGTCTGGTACGTCAGCTCGATTTAACCTAACAACCAAGGCTATCAAGATCGCGTGTAAACTCATAGGATCGTACGAGTTTATGTGCTCACTAGCTAAAATCGTGTAGGANTTTTAATCTTTTAGTCTTTTAGCCTATCTTTTTACTTAAGCCCAAATAAAATAGACAAGTAGCAATAAGCCATTAACTTGTAACGTCACATTTACCCCAAATCAAATTTCAAGAGATAACTATTGAAGTCTTCTTTTCATCTAATCACTTGATTGAAGTTCTTATATTTTAACAGTCAATAGATAAATTTGTAATTATTGTTTGTTTTTGATATTTATGTATACCTTTTATTAGTTAGAGTTTACACTTGCCATTTAACAGTTAATTTAAAGTAAATGTAAGCAATTTTTCTTATTGATTATGATATGTGTAATATGTGGTGCACGACATTTCATATTAGATGTCTAATGCTCTTTCACATCATTTTCAAGAGGATATTATATGAATTTATCTTTCGCGTTCAGTAGAAATGTAAAACAGTTTGACTCGTTCATCATTTGTTTACAAAATATGACATATTGGTAGGATCGTTGGATTTCGATCCGATCTTACGATCTCGATCTTGCAAAGACAAAAACGATCTCAGGTGGGATCGCGATTTGACAGCCTTTCTAACAACGCATATTAATTTAACTGTATTTAATATTCAAACCCGTGTACGTATAGATTAAACTTTTAAACAGGACAACATGAGTTCTTATTTATATTTAACGTACATAGTAAAAAGATATTTTAATTGATGAAAGTTTAAAACTAATACTTATTTTAAAAGTATTTAACGTATATTAAAACTAATTCGTACATTTATAAAATTTTGTAAGTTTAATGGATAGAAGTATCAAACCAATACTAATACTCATGTAATTGTAGGGGGGTATAAAGTGTAAGATGTTATTTGTTTATTATATAAAGTTATCAAAAAACATGAAAATTTATAATTTTACACTTAACTCCATATAATATATTTAAAATTCAACCACTAATGTTTTATTAATTACAGTCTCTTTTTTTAAGTTTTTATTTTCATAAATTTGACACCTATATTTTTATGTGTTTTTTTCCTTAATCAAATTTTTCACAAAATTTATTAAAGTTTGACCAAAATCAATTCAATTTTGACTTTTTATTGGCAAATCATATTGCTCGATTTCCTATGTCAAAATCGAGCTTTCCTATTAGTCAATTTTTTTTATTGGCTAATCATATTGCTCGATTTCGACTATGTGTCAAATTCAACCACTAAGATTGTTTTGTCAAAAACGCTCCGAAATGAGGTAAAAAGATTTTGTTTTTATTACGTGATTGTTCGTCGATCAACTCATTTTAGTCGTTTCTAGAAGAAAGAATTGATTTTTAACATATGTCAAAAATAAATAAGATTAGTTCTAGTAGTACATAGGAGGCATGTATATCTGTTTGAGTCGCAATATTGAACGGTGGAGATTATCCAAAAAAAGGTAAAACTTTATATAGCAATAATAAATAAATAAAATTCGTCAACACCTCTTTGATACTAAAACATATCAAGATTCATTCATTATATCAGTCATCATCCTCCCTCCCTCCCTTCTAGTAATATTATTATTATTCCACACAACACAATCCTTTTTATTTTTCTCTCTCGCTCCTAGGGTTTTTCACAGGTACTACATCATCATCATTTTATTTTCTGTTTCTTTCAACTATATTAACTTAGGCCTTTATGAAATCTAGTTTCAGTTACTATTCATTTCGCTTAATATGTTACAACATCTGTTTCATTAGTTTAAGGTTCTTTTCCTAGGCATAGTATTTTATAAAAACATATGATCCGAATAATTAGGGAATTAGGTGTTATGAATTATTTGTATTGATTATTTATTTATTTATTTATTTTTTTTTTATTTTTTTTTTATATATATATTTTTATGTGGTAGATATAGATGGTCATGGATGGGGTATGGAAGGCGGATTACAGCGTAATGAATTTAAACAATATTAAGTTTAATGGGTCTCCTGCGGTTTTATCCGATCCACAGTTTCTTAATGCCATGAACTTAAACGAAACTATTTTACAACGAAATGTCAATGCCGAGACTGATCCGAGTGTTGGAGGGTATAGTACGTCGTCTAGCGTGAATCCTCGAGGTGACGTTAATGAGGATTTTGAACTTAGTGATGTTGTGTTTAAGTATATTAATCAAATGCTTATGGAAGAGAATATTGAGGAGAAGACGTGTATGCTTCAAGAGCCGGCTGCTCTTGAAGCTGCTGAGAAATCTTTTTACGATGTTCTTATGGTTAATGAGCCTCCGCATCCTAATCCTGCGGTGCCTTTGTATGCTAATGATGAGCTTAGCGTAGGTGATTACAGCTGTTTTGGGAATGGGAATGGGAATGGGAATGGTAATGGTTTTGGAAGTGGTACTGGTCTTAGTTGTGATGTTGGTGATTACGAGTCTCTCCTTGTGCCGAATGTTCCGGTTGGTTTTGATTCACAGTCTAGGTCGCAGTCGTCTTATTCGTCGAGCGGTAATAGCTGTGTTACTGTTGCAGATTGTTTTGCTGATTCACCTGTGAGTGTTCAAAGTATGTCTGATATGCTTGGCAGTAGCACATCTGCTGCGCAGTTTCAAAAGGGTGTGGTAGAGTTGAATAGGTTCCCTCTGAGCCGTGATAAGACCTTAGATCAACTTGTAGAGGCTGATACTACGGTTTTCAAGGATGAGAAGAAATACGAAATGAATGCTATTGTGGAAGAATCGAGAGGAAGAAAAAACCCACATTCGAAAGATTTTGTTGGGGATGGGAGAGTAACTAAGCAATCTGCTGTTTATACCGAGCCAACTGTAAGGTCAAAGATGTTTGATGACGTGCTGCTTTGTAGTGGAGCAAACAACCTTCCTCAAGGTAATTTTGTTCCCAATGGGGCTGCAAGAGTACAACAGAAGAGTAATGTGGGTAAGGGTCGTGGTAAAAGAGGTGCTAAAAAGGATGTTGTGGATTTGAGAACACTCTTAAGTCTATGTGCACAAGCGGTTGCAGCTAATGATCAAAGAGGTGCGAATGATCTACTGAAGCAGATACGAGAACATGCTTCACCCAGTGGTGACGGTATGCAAAGATTGGCTCATTACTTCTCTGCTGGTCTTGAAGCACGAATGGCTGGTTCAGGAGACGAGATATACAAAGATTGTCTTTCCAAGCCTTTAGCGGCTGTGGATGTATTGAAAGCTTACCATTTGTATCTTAGTTGCTGCCCTTTCATGAAAATTTCCAACTTTTTGTCTAATAAAACCATTTTGCATACCGCAAGGGACAAGAAGAAGCTGCATATAGTAGATTTTGGTATTCTTTATGGCTTCCAATGGCCTTGTTTCATACAGCGTCTCTCAAAAAGGCCTGGTGGGCCACCTGAGCTTCGAATCACGGGGATTGATTTTCCTTGTCCTGGTTTTAAACCAGCCCAAAGGGTTGAAGAGACGGGACGTAGGCTAGCAAATTATGCAGAAACTTTTAATGTTCCATTTAAGTTTAAAGCCATTGCTCAGAAGTGGGAAACAGTCACTCTCAATGATCTTGAGCTTGAAAGTGATGAAATGTTGATCGTGAATTGTGCATATAGGTTTAGGTACTTGCTTGACGAAACAGTCATTGTGGATAGTCCAAGAAATAAAGTTTTGAACCTTATTAGGAAAATGAATCCACACATGTTCATACAGGGTGTTATTAATGGCTCGTACAATGCCCCCTTCTTTATCACCAGGTTCAGAGAAGCACTGTTTTATTTCTCTTCTATGTTTGATATGATCGAGGCTAATGCAACTCGCGACACTCCAGAGAGGACGCTACTTGAGAAAAATCTATGGGGACAAGAAGCTATGAATGTTATTGCTTGTGAAGGTGGTGAGAGGATTGAGAGACCCGAAACATACAAACAGTGGCAGGTCCGTAATCTGAGGGCTGGATTTCGACAGCTTCCACTTGACCAAGAAATCTTGAAGATGGCTAAAGATAGAGCAAAAGCATGCTACCATAGAGACTTTGGGATTGATGAAGATGGTCACTGGATGTTGCAAGGGTGGAAAGGACGAATCATATATGCATTAGCTTTCTGGAAGCCGGCTTACTAAACATGCGTTTATTTGTGAAAAGTATGGATGCTTCTGTACATCATGAATTAGAATTTGGCAGGAAGTCATGATTTTGAAAACGATGGTACTTTTTATCTTTTTGGTTATTGATTTTAGCTTCTTTTTTTTTATAAAAACTTATGTGGCCTTCGGATTGTTAAAATAATATATTATGTGTTTGGCAAAGCAGGCTTAGTAAGAAGGAAGTTGGCTGCTCCTGAGTGTCCTACTGGCAATACTGAATTTGTTGGAACTTTGACAAATGAAGCATCCCGGTTTGTGCCTCAAGGACAGCCCTCATGATCTTAGTATGTATATCATTTTTTCATTAGTGTAAGACCAAACTAGTCAAGATACATGGCATTGATTGTATTCAGTTAGTATTTGAATTTGTAAAAAATGGGTAAAATAATCATTAATTAGTTCAGTAGGGTTCTTGTACCTATCATAGTTCGTTAGAAGTAAAGTAGCATAGGCTTAATATTGTACTTCTGCATTTGTGTTTAATGTAATCAATTTATTATTTATGCACACGAGCTGAGCTCTGTTAACCTACATCTTATATTTCAACGCACTTGGGTGGTTGTGTCTGTCTATAAATCAGCATGTAACATTATATGAAAGTTAACTTGTTCTACATGTTGCATTAGCTTCTCTTGCGTTCAACAGCTTATGAAAGTGTGTTTATAGTTTAGGTGTTACATTGTCTACTTGTTTTTTATTAATCTTGAGGAACTACTTCACACGTTGGACCCTAGATCTGTAACTGCTAAGCAGGTAGCAGCAGAGGTAAGCATTAGGAGTGGAGTGCTTGGAAATTTCTTGGTGTGTTGATTTCTCAATAATATATCACATGTTGGTGATCCATACAACGGTTAACGTCATGGATTACAACATATAGCTTTGAGTTGAATGTTTCTGCATATAAAGATATACTATTGGGATTTGGAATCTAGTCAAACTATTTGTTTAGTTCTCTAGTTTAATTAATACGATACCCTTTCGAGTTTCCACATACAGGGCATCAACTATTATAGTCAATAGTCAATACTTGTATTATATGATCTTAATGACATACTTCATTATACTACCTACAATAATTTTAAATTTATGGTGGTTTTAGATGACATATCTGATGTCTGCTCGTTTTTTGTGCGTCTAGAAACAGAACCCCTTCTAAGCATCTTGACTTATTTCGTGTGAGCGACTGTAGTTTGATAGAAGAATCAGGATAGAAGAATCAGGATACTTAAAGATCTGTTTTATGGAGAAAAAGATGAAGTCTTTTTATGGATCTTATGCCATATAGTTTATGGAAAATCAATTGGAAAGCATAACTTTGCAAAGTATAAACAAAGTGCTAAGTAGCAGACAAGCTTAAGTTTTTAAATGAAGGAAAAAAATCAGACTACACACTGTTCGCTCTAATAATTTGAAATTATGACNCAAAGTAGCATAGGCTTAGTATTGTACTTCTGCATTTGTGTTTAATGTAATCAATTTATTATTTATGCACACCCTGAGCTCTGTTAACCTACATCTTATATTTCAACGCACTTGGGTGGTTGTGTCTGTCTATAAATCAGCATGTAACATTATATGAAAGTTAACTTGTTCTACATGTTGCATTAGCTTCTCTTGCGTTCAACAGCTTATGAAGTGTGTGTATAGTTTAGGTGTTACATTGTCTACTTTTTTATATTAATCTTGAGGAACTACTTCACACGTTGGACCCTAGATCTGTAACTGCTAAGCAGGTAGCAGCAGAGGTAAGCATTAGGAGTGGAGTGCTTGGAAATTTCTTGGTGTGTTGATTTCTCAATAATATATCACATGTTGGTGATCCATACAATGGTTAACGTCATGGATTACAACATATAGCTTTGAGTTGAATGTTTCTGCACATAAAGATATACGATTGGGATTTGGAATCTAGTCAAACTATTAGTTTAATTCTCTCTAGTTTAATACTCCGTACTTTAATATGATATGATACCCTTTCGAGTTTCCACATACAGAGCATTTATAATTATAGTCAATAGTCAATACTTGTATTATATGATCTTATTGACATACTTCATTACACTAACTGCAATAATTTTAAATTTATGGTGGTTTTATGTGACATATCTGATGTCTGCTCGTTTTTTGTGCGTCAAGAGACAGAACCCCTTCTAAGCATCTTGGCTTATTTCGTGTGAGCGACTGTAGTTTGATCTTTCCTGTCTTTTCGATTATTGACAAAAAAATCAGAGGATAGAAGAATCAGGATACTTAAAGATCTGTTTTATGGAGAAAAAGATGAAGTCTTTTTATGGATCTTATGCCATATAGTTTATGGAAAATCAATCGGAAAGCATATCTTTGCAAAGTATAAACAAAGTGCTAAGTAGCAGACAAGCTTAAGTTTTTAAATGAAGGAAAAAAATCAGACTACACACTGTTCGCTCTAATAATTTGAAATTATGACCCCAAAAAAAAAAAAAAAAAAAAAAAAAGCAAAAGCAAAGGAAAATTACTCTAGATCTGGTGTATAATTATGCCAAAGCATTTTGATTCTCTTTGTCTGGTTTATTTTTCTGTACTAATATACACATGTGACATACCCTTGTGTCCTTAAGTTTTTGGAATCTGTAAAGGTTGGTGTTAAAATATCATGCATATTTTATCGTACCTTCAACACATAATAGTGGATGTTTTTCTAAATTTGTATGTATGTGCTTCGAATATCATTGCTCATTTGTATTTTCAATGTTACATGTAGAGGACAAGTATTGGTTCTGCATACTATTAGTTATCCTGATGTCTATTGTTTTAGCTCTTTGTGTCAAAACATTTCACTTCTTAGTTCTTACACAGGCTCTCACTTTTGTATAGGTTTGGTAATTAGCATATTTCATTTAACATTGTTTTTTATATCTACCTACCTATGTTATAAAAAGAGGTCGGCATTTACTGTATCACGCCTTGGAATTTTACAGATTAGCAGCATTAATTGGTGATCCTTCATTGCCTCGCAATTTCCTGTTTGCTTGTTTGCTTTGTCTTGTGTTTTTCTTCCTTATCAGTCAAAATGCGAGCTTGCATTTATATTGTGAAATTCATGTGGCTTTTGACGATCTTAACCAACATTTTCTGCGTTTGGTAATTTGTTCTGCGAGAAAACAGTTTGTTCTCCTTGTATATTATACTCCAACTATAAAGCAGGATTATGTGTAACAAATAATGTTGTAGGCTTTGTAAGCCTTGTCGATTCACACATTTATGAAGTCAAATCTTTCTCGATGTAACAAATATATCTGCATGTTGTGATATTGTTGATTTCCATCTTTACGCCCTCAGTTTCTTCTTAGTGCTAGTGTTACTGCCTATATGGGTTTCAGATTGAGATGTAGTGTCTTGATAATAGTTCTCTTCAGAACGCCAAAGGCACACAACCTTTGACTGCCGATTGCTGAACCATTAATCTCAGTAGAGGGTGAAACACCTCTAATAGAAAACCCACGATATCATTTAGCTAAAACCAACGTAGTTATCCTTTTTCGAAAATGTATATTTTAGAAGGGTGCTTATATTGTTACCCCAATGACAAGACGCACCTCGCGTTTATAACTCATTTTCCGGTCATTATACGGCTGAACCTGGTTAGGTCCGGCTGTCATACGGCTAAACTCGTCTAGGTCCGGCCACTATAAAAGGTCGGGCCATTATACGGCTAGACCCGGCTAGGTCCGGCTAGATACGGTGGTGGTGATTAGGGAGTGCGCGTTAGAGAGAGTGAGTGTGTAGTTGTGAATGAGAAGAGTGCAAAGGTAGGAGAGTATTGTGGCCATTGGATGATTAAATCAAGGGCCTAGCTTGATCGTGACAATTTTGTAACCTTTTTTCAATTTCTTATATTAAACAGTCGGCTCAAAAAAAAAAATTTATATTAAAAAGTTTAAACAATAAAGAAAAATGGCACATATGTCTTTTTTGCATTCAAACGGTCAAACGTTAGTTACATAATTTTGCATCCACTAATTTTCGAAAAGAGACCTAAACTAATCGTTCAATATGTGAATTAGTATAACTTTCGCTGTTAAGGACAAGTTTTAACAAGCACGAAGGAATGAATAAGTAACCGTGAACATAAAAAACTAAAAATCTCATAAAAATCCTATATATTTGAAAAGTTGTGCGGTTCTTCGGTTCCGGAACCGATACCGCGGTGACCGAACCGAACCAACAACCGTAATTTTAAATATCTAAAAACCGAAAACAGGACCATGGTTTTAAAATGTGGTTCGCGTTGTGTTGTTTCGGTTCGGTTCTCGGTCCATTTGATCACACACCCCTACTTTTACAAAATTGATAAATTACTAAACGCATGGATAATTTTGGTTAACAAACCCAATTGATATATTTGAAAATCCTATATATTTGAAAAGTTGTGCGGTTTTTCGGTTCCGAAACCGATACTGAGGTTCTAGACCGAACCGAACCCTATTTTTACAAAATTGATAAATTATGGATAATTTTGGTTAACAAACCCAACTGATATTAAAAATATGACCCAATAAGAAAAACCCTCCATAGAATCGGGTCGGTTCTCAGAACCCAGAACAGAGGAAGGGGTTAGCAAAGGGTTTTGCTGCCTATCAAGAAAAAAGAAGAAATGAGTAGCTCGGGGACAGCTGATTTCTTCTATAAAGAAGCTCAAAGACTTGGTTACGTTGCTCGATCTGCCTTTAAGGTATTATTAATTACTACAGTATATATCATAACAAGTGTTTTTAATAATATTTATTTTAATGATGTGTTATGGTTGCAGTTACTTCAGATACAGAAACAGTACAAACTGATTAAACCTGGTTCTTCTGTTCTTGACCTTGGTTGTGCTCCTGGTGCTTGGCTTCAGGTTATTATATATATATATATATTTCCTTTTTTTTTCCTATGTTTTTTTATTCATATTCAGAATATGGTTATCTTAGAAAATAACTTAATGTTATAAGATGAATGCGCTGATTCAAATTAGGGTATACTTTTCCATAACAAGGTACGTACTAAACAGCTGCTTTTAGTCGTGTGATTAGTTAAACAATGTTCGGATTTGTATATTTTGGGCTTATGAGCTTGTTGACCCCATTAAGCTCAAGCACAAGTTGATAAGCTTATAAGACGAAAAAATGAGCTTATAAGCTATTCCAAATTCAAATAAGCCTATAAGACTGGAAAAATAAACTATTCCAAACACCCCCTTAGGGTTATCCGGTTTAAGCTGTGCTAGTTATTTTGTGTTTGGAGATGTGAGCCTTTGTTGGGTTGGGTTAGGTTGGGTTCGGCTTGCCAAAAGCACGACTATTGGATCTGGAGATGTGAGCTAGTTATTTTTGTGAGACTATAAATAGTAGTGTAAGCCTGGCTAGCATATTTTGTTCTTCGTAGAAGGTGCAGAACATCTAAATTGTACTTGCAGGCTTGCAGCAAAGTCCAGTCATCAAATTCTTTAAACATGCGGCATGTTTTTTCTGAATGAAACTAAATATCATTAATCCTACCATCAATTAATCTGTAACACAAAGGCGTAACTCCGGCTCTCTCTATAGGTGGAAGAAGGAAAACTGCCCCAGAGTCATAGATAGATGGGTTAAGAAGTTATAAAGATGTAAGCGTAAATAATCTTGATAGGTCTCACATGTTGTCGAGGCCTTGCCATACTAGGATTGATCATATATATAGTCCGCTGTCTTGATCTAGGCAGTTCTTTTACAAGCCTCCTAGTGCATGCCGTTATGTGCATTTGGTCATTAATATCTGTATTTTAAGTTTTTAACTGAGGTTTTATTGTTTTTACCTTTTGAATGTAAGAAATCCATGTAACTTGAAATATATCCATATTTTAAACAATTAGTTTATAAAGTTAATGGGTGATTTTGTTGATGGAAAATCAGGTAGCATGCCAAAGTCTTGGTCCACTGAAAAGTGGTGGAGTGGTTGTCGGGGTTGATCTTAAGGTGAATTTATTGTTTTGGCCATCGTTCTCATACATAATCAGTGAATCTGTTGCATATGAGTAATTTGACCTGATTATTTTTGGGACGTTATATCCAGAACAGAAGGTGAAAGTTCCATCAACTCACTGCGATTCAAGGGTTTCAACTGTCTGTGCAGATGTCATGAACCTCCCTAAACATGACCTCCTAAACCTCTCCCCTCAGGTATTTAATTATTATTATTTTTTTCTAGTGAAATCTTCAAGCTAACAAAATCTCCAATTTCAAGTTAACTATTTGACTATTTGCACATTCTGATCGATTAAACCGTAAAGAACTTACTGGTTTTCGTAACCTTTCAATGCAAAACTTTGGCAGAAAAAGGGATTTTCTGTTCTATTATCAGACATGTGTCCACTTGTTTCGGGTATCACGACAAGAGACGCTGCTTTATCCATGGAATTAGGGATGCGGGCGCTTGATTTGGCACTTGGTGGAGCTAAATTACCCAATGAGCCCTTGGAAGATGTTCAACCTGAAGACCAACCCAAGAATGAAGATGATGTTGGTATACTCCAAACTGGAGGGCACCTTATTGTCAAGCTTCTTGAGAGTGAGGATACCAAAGGTAGATTTTGTTTTTTGCGCAAAACAAAGTTCTTTAATTTAACTTCTGTGTTCAGAGCACCCGGTATGAGTTTGAAGAATTTGATAAGAGATTAAACACGATGCACATGGATAGAGGGTGGTTGGGTGGGTGGATGGGTTGGGTAGCGGGGCAATACATTAGCATACTAGTATCATGTAAATTCATTTAAATGTCAAAGCAAGTACCCTGCATAAAGCCATTTAGGAAGTTCTATGCTTGCGACCTCTCTCATATTTCACACATCTATTTCTAGATTAAATTTCTGATTTGGCCCATGCTAAGTCTAAAGAATTATCCAAATCAACTCATTATATGCGTAGGTGTTGAAATTGGTATCTTAACTCATAAGACTGATATAAGATGTTCTGGTGCTATATTTGTAACATAATTTATATCAATCTGGATCTTTGGCAACTGACTAATCTTGAACGTTGTGGTGGTTGCAGAGCTAATAAAGATTTGCAAGCCTCTGTTTAGGAAGTCATCGTGGTTGAGGCCTAAAGCTACAAGATCAAACTCCAGGGAAATCTATTTGATATGCCAGGATTTGCATTAGTTTTACTAGTCAGGTTATTCTCAATACTCCATATGATCGGGTTTATTCTGTGATAGCATCATGATAAAAGATATAACAGTTGTAAGTTGTAACCAGTATCCATCCTAAGTCGCAGCCCATTCCTTTATAGTGGCTCTGATAATTTGTTTGATTTGTTTATTAAATATGATAATCACTGTCACTACATCTTCAAAACACTGATACAAAAACCAACCTGTTGTGTATATGCAAAACACTAAAAGCTAGACCATATTAAAAATCAACAATTATACACATCCATGTATCTTCCTCTTTTGTTGATGTTATCAAGACATAAAAAGACCTTAAATCAATGAAAATTCTCATAAGAGTATACGGGTAACTAAGTGCGCAAACCACATGGAATAAGATTAAATGTGACAAAAATGTCAGTGATGTATGGTAGAGAGAATTTGGGACTTTAGTTGTTTAGTGGAAACTGTGAAGCAACTTGAAAATAAGATATAAACCCGCCCGGCCCTCTTCGCAGGTTTGAGTATATTCATCATTTGATTCTTATGCCTGTACGGAACAGTTAGGGGGTGTTTTTGTTAGCTTATTAAGTGGGTCTACGAGCTTATAGCTTATTTAAGGTCATATGTTAAACTTGATAAGCTCATAAGTCGACAATAGTAGGCTTGTGAGCTTTTCAAAATTACACAAGCTTATAAGCCCTCTTAATAATAAGCTAACATAAACATCCCCTTATTATCAATTGCGATGGAATCTATCCAATCCTGATAAACCCAAACATTTCTTCATAATTTTGTTTTTAACATCGACTTTGTCATTAATTTACATTCGTCGCCAGAACTCTTGATGCCTAATACAAAGTTGTTCATCAACTTATTTTCATGCATGCTAATGTTGGTTTTCCCTACATGAAGAGGTGTAAATATTAAACTTCCTAGACATGTTTTAGTCAAAATAGCGACATTGTAACGTGTGTTGTGTCGGCGTGACCTACAAATACCTTATGTCTTTTATATCATATCATAAATGGGAACGGATAAACCGTAGTAATTATTTCACCAAGAAAATGATCGAACTTATTGGACGGTGTCCTATTTGGTCGACAAACATTAGTTAGGAACGACAATGACATGTATTTATAGATCAAAACACGAGTCATGTTTTTTGTTTCGACTTTCTAACCCCACGTAATACACAGTGCTTATTAAGGATAAAATTATTATTATTGAATTCAATCAAGGTCTATTTTGTTACACTGTATCACACTATAACATATCTAAATCGTTGCAAGAGGGTCGGTGTTTAAATATTTCACAAAATCTCTCCCTACGGGTGTTTTTTAACAGATCATTACTATAACCTCCTACAATATCTTCCTACTAATCCTCCTACACACCATAATATTATATATTTTTTTCTCCACTCATTCTCTATCTGCATCCAAACCGTCAGTTCTAACACTTGTCAGGATCTTGTAAGTAGTAGAATTTGTAGGAACATAAAGTAGAAGGATTTATCACTCTCCTTTTTAATATTGACGAAAGGTCAGTTTCACAATTTCTACAAACTAGCTACGAGTTTTAGGTGCACTGTGCCACTATGTACCAAGAACGGTTATTGAGTTGTCATCTCAGCACATAATAATAATATCATACTCCATAATAATAAAAAACATTTCTAGTAATAACTTTTATTGGTGCATGTGAGTCTTATAACACATCAACAAAAATACCAACTCACTCACACACACACAAAAGGTTCGGATGACGCTCGTTAATTGCCGGGCGAGGGGACCAATGACGGGGGAGGGGGTGCAAAACGGCGGCTCCGTTGAGAAGAAAACGTCACTAGCGTGTGGTTCGTCCCTTACACCGTTTATTCTAAGAAGTAAGCGTATAAGCAGTCAGCATGTTGGCAACTTTTGTTTTATAGTGGCAAGTTATTAAAATATTCGTAAATTTAACAGAAAACTTTTGTTTTTATCGTGTTCATGTAAGATGATGAGTTTAACAATTGCTTGTGTTATCAAAGATTAGTTTACGTATTTTTATTATTAACTACTCGTATAGAACATCTAGATTTCATTTCAATAGTATGTAGTAAGATAACTAGTAATTATATCGTGTATCATAAGATGGAAGCACTTGAGCAGTCTTTGAAGCCACTCACTCATTCACCTACTTAACCATTATTATACCTTATAAAATACATAATATGAGTATTCTAATTAGAATACTCTACAAGTATAACCCAATCGAATATTATTTTCTTGAATCATAAGATACGATAATCTAGTATTTGTTAAATAATTAGTCAAACACATCATTTGCATTGCCTACAACTGCAAGGCAGAAAGTTGAAACAATTTCTATTTTTAATGTATAAGAAAATTAATACGTCTAATCAGTATATGAAAATTATATAAAAATAGCGTTCTAATCATAGTTTTTTTTTTTATACAACCATGGTTTCCGACTTTTTGGCCGACTAATCCACGGGGTTTGAACCCACCGCCACACAGACTCAAACCAGATGAAGCCCTCTCTTTTCAGAAGGTTGGCATGGCCATTTAATGTTATTTGCACCTAGTAGGAATTGAACTTTGGATCTCACACATTTTAGAGTGATAGTCAGAAATGAACAGTCATCCCAAATCTTTATGATATCTCAATTTGTCCTTACATTCAATATTGAAATATATTCAAGATCGAATTTTTAAACATTTTAGAAGGCAATAATTGATGTACCGATCCTGGATTATAATTATTCATTTTACTAATAAATTACATAGACGATCAAGTTGCTACAAGACAAGAGGTCATTAAAGTACACAATTTGAGAAATATAATATTCATAAGATGAATAATTGACATCTTCAACTCTTATGTTTAAATTTGTGCGTAATCCATTTCAGATTTGACACACCTGTCTTTAATCTTACAACATGTCTCAAGATTTTCCTAAAACAAAATAGATTAGCACGTAAAACCCTTTCATGTTACTACTAAACGGCTACGACATTTGATAACCTAGCGCGATAACACAACGACCCAACTATAATTGATTAAATCAATAAAATGATCAAATTACATGATCTTAGAAATGCCCATATGTTTTTAGAACAAATATGTATAAATACAATAAAATGATATATTTAACTTGTGAAACTCGATCTACAAAAACCAATGTTTTAAAACCCGGTTTTTCTATTGGCCCGGTTTAGTCACCGGGTCACCGGTTCAACCGGTTGAACCGCCGGGTCAAACCGGTTCTACACTTATATATATTTTTTGTGTATTTAATATATACAATAGTTTTGAATGATCGCTAGATTTATCCGACTTTTTTCTCAACTTTTTATTAAATACATGAAAAAATGTAAGACTCTACCGATAAAACTTTGTTTTTAAGTTCTATATTTATAATACTCAAACAAAAATTTGCAAAAATAATCAATTTATAATTCCAAGTTATAGCGGTGTATATTAAAACAACAATAGTTGGTAGGTATAAGAATAATATATAACTTTAATTTATTATTTTATAAAATTTTAACAAACACTTACATCAACTTGTCAATTAAACTTATAAAGGTTCATAGAGAAAAAAAATTTTTGTTAGATTTTTTTTATAAAAGTCATGACTCAGCCGGGTTTAGCAAACCGAGTCAACCCGGGTCAACAAAAAACCGGCGGTTCAATCTGGTTCTCAAACAAACAAAAACCCGGTCACATCCGGCCTAGTCTCCGAGCCGGTTCACGGTTCAACCGGTTCACCCAGCCAGGTCAACCCGGGTTTTAAAACATCGACAAAAACAAAACAAAACTAAAAAACAATCCCAGGCATGCATGAGGATAAACGCAAGAAAGCCACAGTCACCGTCAGAGGGTCCCAAACCAAACACTGGGTCACACCAATACAGAATAAGCATCAAACAAGCCGAATATATAAAGTTACTCACCAAATAATTCATCGCCTTAGTTTTACTAGTACTAATCCTTAAAAAAAAATTTTTTTTGAAAAATGTAAAAAGTATGGCCTTTTTAACTTTGTTTTATAACTATACTATCTGAGGGTTCTTTTTAATAATCAACTATTCGAAACATTTGCTATTATTAATACAAAGATACCAACTAATTTTTCATTTTACGTTTAATTGACCAATGAAAGAAGTGTATTGTATATGAATTTGAGAAAATCAAGAAAACTCTTGGTGATTATTCATGATTTTGTTTAGACACGGTATATTTTCTAAGCTTGATACTCGGGAATTAATTGTTAACAACAACCTTAATAGCAGTTGTTAGCAGAACTTTTATATTATATATCAGTGGCCTGGTATGGAGTTGTTATTTTATTTTTTTAAAAAACATGAGTGTAGTTATTTGTTGGACTAATAGCTTGGGATCTAAAATTGGACACGATTACACGACTCTAGGATCCAGTATTTAATTCGTAAAGAGATAAGCAATTCGTAAAGAGATAAGCATGAGCTCATGATAAGTTGATAATCCACACATGAAAAGATGAACCAATAATTTGAGCATAGGACACTCATTCAAGATTTTGATGCCACGGCTAAATTATCTAAAGAAGGAAAGTTGTTAATAATATAATTTAAATTTAGACATAAATCATGGATGTGTTTAATATCATCTTGGAGTTAATTACTTGTACAAATTTATGTTTTGAAAAATGGCTTGACCTAGTCAGTTCGGGATCAGCAAAAACCATTTTTGAGTAAACATTCAGTTCAACTAGTTCGATTGAAAAGTCAGTTTTACGAAATTGGTAACAACTAAAAAGACATAACATATTGTTTGAAAGTGCTTGCGTTAATTTATTTATTCTTTACATTAAACTAACTTGTTACTAACGTATTGTTTGATTGTGTGATTCTTAAATAATCAGACAATTCGGTCTAGAGCATGTTTGTCAGACATATATATTATATCGGTCTTAAGCTTATTTTTCAAAAAAGTTGAAATAAGCTACTTGAAATAAGATTTGTTAGAAGTATAAAGCTTCAAAAAGGTTTTGAAAAATAATAAGCTATCACAACCTTTTAAAATAGAGTTTTACTACAAAAAAGCTTATGGAAATTAAATAAGCTTTAGCTTCCGACAACCACCATAAACTTTATTTCCGGCTTACGTTTTCTTAATTAGCTGATGTTTATGCGTACTTAAATGCTAAAAACTAATTATCAAATACATTTTACATAATCTATAATTAGCTAAAAAAAAGAATTCACGTTTCAAAATACAAATATGCAACAATTTATTATTGTGAACAAAATATTAGAACTATACTATCATGTCACATTTTATACCAAAAGATTTTTGTTATCATCATTTACATTTTCCCAATTTAAAAATGTACATGTCAGAATTTATTAAAAGCTCATATACACATTCCATTTAAAAAAAAGATATTGTCAACTGAAAACCTTGTTTAAAAAAGGCATGAAAATTTCATCCAAAAAAACAAAAAAATCGCCATTTCCATAAAAAGCAAAAAGAAGCGGGAAAAAGAAAACCATGGCCCATATTCGAATAAATTCCGTCCATCATCCATCCCAGAAGCTTCCTTTTCAAGACACGTGTCAAAATCTCACCACATTTATAATATCCACGTAGGATGAGACCATTCAAATAACAGCTTCTGTAACAAGCCACAAATCTCATCACCCCATATAAACCCCCCTCCTATGCCTTTTCTTTTCTTCTAATATTTACAAACCAACTTTTTATTTTTATAAAAAAAAATTTATAAAAAAAGAGATGGAAGTTGAAGGTGGATATGTGTCGGCCGAGGAAGGTTGTCGGACACCGAGACGAGGTGATCAATGTCGTGGTCCGATGAAATGTCCGGCGGCTCCGAAGAAAAAGGCGGCTACTTTGAAACACAAACAGCCGCCGCCAAATGGGTTTTTTAAGTCGCCTGATATTGATGTTTTCTTTGCTATGGTTCACAGAAGACAAGCTGCAGCTGCTGCAGCTTATTATTGAGTACATAAAAAAAAACACTTTTATAATGTAATGATTCATGAATTCTACTGTCTTTTGCCTTTTTTTTTTTAATTCATGTTTTCTCGTTTAGGAATTGGAATTATTATTATTGTGATTGTATAGATTTTTCATTTAGTCATTTCTTGTGTTCTTGGTTTCTTATATTTTATGAATTTGATATGATATGCTTTGTTTCATATATTGTGTTTTTTTTTGGTGAGTTGAAAATTTGAAATTAGTGTTTTGTTTTGGAGTTGTACATAGTGGCATTCATTATCGAAGATAACATAAAATATGTACAATTTTGGTAGTGATATGAAATGAAAGTACAAGTACATAAAACAAACCATAAACGTATAACATGAGCTATCAACTTCTTCTTCTTCTTTTTTAATAAGTTTTTAATGTAAAGATTATAATAAGAGATCCGGTGAGAAAAAAATAAAAATGAGAAGAATAAGAATGTACTTTTTAGTCACATATTTTAAGTAAGAAGGATAATTTTAAAAAGTGTTATATCCACTTTTATATATGCATCTGAAATGGGTCATTTACTTTTTCTTCTCATTTGATCATAACTCGTCTAATTATTAACTACTAGTATATGTTTTACGTATGTTTTTTAGTTTCGAATCGATCTCAATTTCAAAGTAAGCAGGAGCCTGTATTACAAAGGCTCGTCGAGTCATTGAATCGAGTTGAAATTTAGACTAAATATCGAACTAGCCAGTAGCCGTGTGTATGTTTTCAGTAAATGGTACTCCGTATTTATTAACGCTTATGATTAACTATGATCTAAAGTTATACAGTAAAAATACTCGTGAGCATCATACAATGGAAATTCGAAAAAGCCTTTTGAACATATATAGAAAAGTAATTACAGTTTTGTTTAAAGTCTTATTTTAAGTGCTTTTTTCCCTTTATTTTACACTTTGTGAACACAAGAAGATTAAAGCAAACAATGGTAAACTGTAAAGGATAGTTTTGCAGAAAGCTTCTTTGATAATAAGATTATTCTTTCTAAGAGATGAAAGGGAATAAGATTATTCTTTCTAAGAAAGAAAAGGGTGACAATAGTTTTCTTTTGTAGCAGATTATATTCCAAACAAAACTTTAAACTAAAAGAGTACAAGTAGAAAGGAAAAAAAAAAAAAAAAATTCCAATCTTTAGTAAATAAGTGTTGTGCTTACTTTAATCATTAATCATTTTTGCTTTGAGAAGCAGTAACAAAGGGGATGTTATTGTTTTGATTGTTATTTTGAAGTATTTTGAATGAGTAATATGATTGTTATGATTAAAAGATTGTTAGGTTTTCAATTAGCAACCAGACCATTATCTATAAAATATATTACCGTATAAGTTAACCATATATCTCACTGAATAATATCAACCGAAAAGGAGTTATTTTGCATCTTTTGAGGGATATATATGCAAATGCTGCCAACTTATAATGTCTAGCAAACTTGTATCAACCTTATGTAGTTTCATGTTTCTAGGCATCGCAATTTTGAGGGTGGCAAGTTAGAGAATGGTGAAAGATGGTGTTGATCGAGGCAGATCTCTTGTCGTTTGTTACCCTTCTACATAATCGATTTGTGGTTCTGTGATAGCTACTGGCGAGGTTGTTGGAAGTGAGTTTGTAGTAGTCTTCTTCTTATATCATCATTCTAACTTCTTTTATCAGTTTATATATATGTTATGCTAACTTCAAAATGTTATAACTATTTTCTTAGATTAAACTTGTAAATTCTTTAATGTTTCTTGATATCTGTAAAAAGAAAAATGACAAAATACATTATTGGAAATAATCAATATGGTAGAGATCTATGTAACTATGTTGATTCCTACATGTTTAATTGTAACTAGTACTATTATATCAGTATATGCTACTAGTATGTATATACAATCAAAAGCTCAAAGCTAGATGTCATGGGCTAATTGCTCATTGTAAAGTTTGAAGCCCATATATGATATAAAATTATAAATGTTGAAGAGGAGTCCGATAGTGTGCAAGTTCTTAAAGAGATAAAAACTTCAGTTTGGTATCTTCAACATAAATCGGAAATCATATATTCATATGTATTACCAATCCTCAAAACATATGTGTACTTCATATGTAGCACTTCTATTAACAACATATCAGACAATGAAACTGAGATGCAGCAAGTTATGATTTGACGACAAAAGTCCTTTTTAAGAGTGATTTTTTGTTCTGTTTGTAGAAATTGAACAAGAATATGAGAAACCAAATATGGATAATGCTAATCTACTGAACTCACCGTTGGTCGTTTGTGGCTTAATCAAGAGGATGGGTCCTTACACCCCAAAGAAAATGATGTAGGAATTGTCGGTCATGAAGCACCATATTTGAGTGCATTGGGACTTTCATACTTTAGTGTATCTAGCTAATAAAAACACGACCAGATATTGCGTTTGCTATAAATGTATTAGCAAGAAAAAGTTCCAAACAAACATGCACCATATCGGAACAAAATCAAACATTTATTGCTTTATCTTTATGTGGTACTCATGATGTGGGATTGTTTCCAAAATAAACCAAATTCAAAATCTGGGTTAGTTGGATACGTCGATACTGGGTATCTATCTAATCTGTACATAAAGGGTATGTCTTCATCTATGTAGACAAACTTTATTTTCTTTACGCTAATGTGCTTATTTTCATTTTTTTTGCAGGATAACGAAATTTATGCCCTACGTCTTGGACCACAAATATTTATGCCCTAAAAGCTCAAAGTGTTGCGGTATTTTTCATTTAAGGAGTTTCATTATAGTACATCAAATGAGAATGTATATAACCATATTCCGATATGGTCCAGTATGAAAGGAACATATAATCATAGAATCGACTCGATGATCAGGTTATAGATATCTTGGGGCAGTGCTTTTGTGGTATCACCCCTCCACCGTAAATATTCAGTTGGCCGGTCAAGAGGAGCTTTGGAGAAATAGGCCATGGAATAATCACAACTCATGTATAAAGGTCACTCAGACACATGCCCACAACCTAGGCGGCTAGGCCTAAGTCCTTTTGAAAAGGTTAGATGATATCCAAAAGAGATGCACGCGGACAGGTTTCACTGCCGATTTAAATCTTTTGAAGAACATGTCATGTCGTCTTAATGAACTATGTTACAACTATCTATCAAAAGTTTTACAATTTATATACACGTGATGATAAACTAGTCAAACAACAAAATTGAGATAGAGTAAGTTAAAGATTTTACGACAAAAATTCTTTTGTAGAGTGATCTTTTTGTTTGGTTTTCAGAAGATGAAAAAAGAGTATAAGAAATCCGAACCAAAACAAAATAAAAAGTGAAGTATACGATTTTCGTTTATTGAAATTAAACGAAGTATCTTTTACCATTGTCGTAAAAGTGTGAAAATGTCGTGTTGGCCCTTCGTTGTCAATTGTCATGTCAACAGGCTGTATGGATGGGCCCAGTCCGTTCTATTGGCCCATTAATTTACAGCCCATAAAGATTCCCTGTTTAGTGACTTTAGTCTCATATTTCTTTTCCATCTTCATATAAACTTTACATTTCTTCTTTTGTTGTTTTTATCTTTAAAGACTTCATTCACATGAACAGAACAAACATATCAATGGTCGTTTCTAAAATATATATGAGCAAAACAGGTTATATTTTAAATAACAAAACTTGTTTTGGTAAATCGGACTCTGAATTGGCTTGATTTACCTCTCACACTATGGGCGGTCTGACATGAGCCGGTTGAGCTGGTTGCTAAAACTCAACAATTTGGTAGAATAACAACATTATACGTTTATTAAAAAAAAACTCCCCTCTAATAAATATATGAATTTTCTAAGTTACATATATAACATGACATAAATAGACACCATAGCTTTACCCAAAAAAACAGATAGATACCTTTATAGCAATCATAGAATCTTTATTTTGATTTGTCGAATAAAAGTAACTGTTTTCAGCTTAAATTATGAGCATAAATTAAGGCCATACATTAAGTTAAATTGCCGTGCCATCTACAAAATGAAGTCATGATGACACAAGGAAAAAGACATTGGTCATTATCATAAGCATCAATATAAACATAGTTATGCTTTTTATTTTAATCAAATAGAGTATCGTACGAGGTGGAGAAGAAGAATGAAGTAGAGTTTGACAAACATCTCTTCAGTCTTCACTATTCCGTGTTGGACGCTCTTCGACCCTCTTCCACTATTCCGTGTTCAGCACCCGTCCGCCCTCCTTGTTCTTTCTTCACAGTTCACACGCATTCTGTGTTTATTTGAAAAAACATTGATAACGGACAACGTTGAACGACTAGCACATTCCGCCATAAAGACAATATATAAAAGACAAGGGATAATGGCCTATGAATGTATCTTACTTGTCACCGTATCCTTTTATATTTATCGAATTATTTTTTTTTGCTACTCAAACTCAACTACTTACATTTTATGTCAACTTTGTGACTTTTTGGCCCCTCCCAGGAAATAGAAGTCTTACTAAATTGAAGGGCACAAAAGTCACAAAATACATATAAATGACGCAAAATTAATGTTGAGTACATAAAATAGCAAAAGAATTAATTCAATACATATAAAAACATAAGATGACAAGTAAAATACTTTTATAGGTCATTATCCCAAAAGACAAAAACAATATGTAAAAAACAACGTTAAGAACATGTGTGTTACATCTGAACACTTGCCCCGTATCGACTTCAGATCATAATTGCTCTAGTGACATAAAAAACAAGTGTAGTATTATCTTCTTGTCGTCATCTTTGTGTTAGTTTTTGTGTGTTTTATTCTTCGTATACCCAAATGTTTAAAAAAAACGTGGTAAACATTCACTGTCTATTTGATATAGAATGATCAAATCCGCCATGATCAATCTGACACTCAATTATGAAAAAGCCGACTAATATCGATCAGTGATTCGACGGTTAATTATTTAACGTGGTAAGTTGAGGGCCGGTTTATTATATCACAGAGCACATGTCATAATTTTTCTCTCTTGAAATGGTATCTTTGTTGTTTGATTAGGCATTTTAAGCCTCTTTAATTACTCTTTTGTTTTGTGTCTTATAAATTACGTGAACTTATTGATATATTATGTTTAATGTTTATAAAATATACATAGCTACGTAAAATCGTCTGTGAGGTAATGAGTCGCAAATTTTTTAATCCTTTAAGTTTAATATTATTATAGTGATAATAATATAAATATTTAGTTAAAAAAACTAAATTTTAAAGATTAAATGGTCATTATCTACATGTGTAGTTAAAACTCAATGATCATTATTATAAAATAGCAGAGTACCCGAGCGATGCGACGACGAGTACCCTTTAACAAAAACAAAAAAAAAAAAAAAAAAAAAAAAAAAAAAAAAAAAAACCCTTTTAACCCCCTAAATTACCTATAAATACGCTAACAAATCACACACTTCCAACACATATTAACTATCTACTTTTCTCAATCTTTATTCAACCAAAAATGAATCCCAACTCACCATGGATTAAAAACATGCTCAATGACCCCTTGAACCAAATGACGGGCGCGTCTTCAAATCCAGGCTCGTCTTCGAATCCATACAATCAATCGCCTTACTTTCCTACCTTTCCAACAAACCCATACATGAATCCCGAAGAACAAATGCTATTTTGTCAATGGAAAATGCAACAATATCAACAGCTTACTCAACAACATCAACAACAAAACCTGGGCACCGCTTCATAACCAAATTTCCACCATGCATCCTTCCATCTACGAGACGAAGACGAAGCCGAAAACGAAGATGAAGACGAGGTGATCCCGACCCCGACGTCGAAGAAGACGAAGACGAAGATGAAGGGAAGGAGAAGATGAAGAAATCCACCGAAACGCAAGGTGGTACTCGAGCTCGTAATGTGTGAAACCAAGATGAGGAGTTGCTTTTGCGGAGTGTTACATTCAAATATCCGAGGATCCAAAAAGAGGTGCGGATCAATCCAAGGAAACTTTTTGGTATAGAGTTCTTGACGTATACAATTTGGAAGCCGAAAAACACAATTGGACTATTCGTACCAAGAACATGTTCACGGGAAAGTGGACTCTAATGAATAAAGAGGTTACCAAGTGGAATTCGTTAGTGAATAAAACAAGCGTTATGAGTGGGGAGAATGATAAAGATTTTATAACGAGGGTGCATTGTTTGTACAAATCCGTGTCGGGTGGTGAGTTTAAACACATGAAAGCTTGGGCCTTTTTGAAAGACAAGCACAAGTGAAAAAATCCCGAATCAACATTGGCAATGCGAAATCGTCTTCGTCTTATGGAGTAGGAACCCGAGCATTTTGGACATGACGCGTTGCCACGACCTGACGACATGCACAGGATTTCTAAGAGTCAACGTTCGTCAAACTCGACTGCTAGTTTCGGTTCAAACCCGGCAATGTTTCAAGAAATGATGCAACAACAAATCGAGTTACAGCGCAAGACAAAGATGGATGTTATCGAACGAGAGTCACTCGTGAGAGTTACTTTATATGAATCTCAAAAGAATGCCGAGGAGATGCTTGTGCTACAAATGGATACAAGCAAGATGGATCCGATCGACGCGGCGATCGTGAAAGCCCAAAAAGCACGAATCCGGGCAAAGTATCCAACCGACGAGTACTAGGTTTTTATTTCTATGTTTATGTACTAGTTTTTTATTTTTATGTAACTTTTTTTAAGTTAATGTAANAGTTACTTTATATGAATCTCAAAAGAATGCCGAGGAGATGCTTGTGCTACAAATGGATACAAGCAAGATGGATCCGATCGACGCGGCGATCGTGAAAGCCCAAAAAGCACGAATCCGGGCAAAGTATCCAACCGACGAGTACTAGGTTTTTATTTCTATGTTTATGTACTAGTTTTTTATTTTTATGTAACTTTTTTTAAGTTAATGTAATTTGTGTGTGTGTTTTTTTAATTTAATAAAGTTTATTTTAGTTAATATGTATGTTTTATGTAAGTGAAAAAAAATGAAAAATGAAGAACGGTACCACATTTTCTGGTGCCAACGGTAACGGCATAAAATGTGGTGCCAAAGGTTTTCTGGAGCCGTTCTGTGTTTTGCTGACGCGGCAGTACTTCTGGAGAACGGCACCACGGTACCCAGTGCTTTTAAAAATAAATACGATATTTTTGTTGCAAACATTTTTGCATCACATCCGAGACTTTGCACATGCAATGTCTTCCACCTATGTACTCATAGTACTATCTTTTTTCTCGATCATACAAAAGTATGGTCTTTAGTTCTAATTTAGGAGTATGCATTTCTAATTTGGAAGAATTATTTGCCTTTATATAAACTAATATTTGAGATTGCTTTTCAGGGCAAACAAGTTAAGCATTGATCAAGTTAATGGATTTAAATTTAACTCATCAAACTTGTCCGTGTCGAGTTCTTATATATTGAACTAGAGTTCATGTTCAAAGATAAATTGCAAGCTTGACATGCGAGCTTAACTCAAGTTCTAATTAAGACTTCCTTTCTGAAGATTCGTAAAAATCTTATGTCCGATTGGTTGTTGAACAAGTTTAGTTTTCATCTTGTTTTTGAGTCTGAAAAGTGTTTTTTTTTTTTTTTTTTTAAGAGAAATAAATAAATAAAATTTATGTTGGTTGGGGATATTCACTGAGCATGAGCAATGCATCAAGTCATAAAAGACTTGATACATTTAACACAATTAAATTCTTGGTGTAAAAAGCTTTTGGATAAATCCATTACTCTAATGGTAAAAGCTTTTAACAATAACTTTTTGGAATGAAAATGCAATAGTGGCCGAGTGTATACTTTGATTTAAATAATGTTATAGAACAAAGCTTCAAAGACTAGAAGAATTAGAAGTTTTTGGAAAAAGCTTTTGAAAAAACTCAAAAATACAATGCAAAAAAGTTTTTCAAAGACTTTACTAAATAGTAAAAAGCTTTAGAAAAACGTTTCATTATAGATGCTCTAAGTTCAATGTATAATGATTGTTAAAAATGATATCAATAAAACGAATTCTTCTACTTACTTGATTGAGTCTTCTAATAATCTAATGTGTGGCATGTCCCGGCTTGGACATGTAAACTTTTATTTGATGCGTCGTTTGATTAAATCTGATTGCATACCAAATTTTCATATTGATTCAAAATATAAATGTGAAACTTGTGTTGAAGCAAAAACTTACAAGTTCATCTTTCAAATCGGATGAACGAAAAACCGAACCACTTGATATGATACACACTGAGATATGTGATCTTAAATCACTATCCACAAAAGGTGGCACTAAGTACTTTATCACGTTTATTGATGATTGCACAAAATGTTGTTGCGTTTACTTGTTAAAAAGTAAAGATAAAACTATAAACAAGTTTGTTCTATACAAAAACGAAGTTGAAAATCAACTTAATAAGAAAATCAAGGTTGTCCGAAGTGATAGAGGGGGTGAATATGTTTTTTCGTTTCCTAATTTATGTGCTAAACATTGAATTAGACACAAATTCACTGCTCCTTATTCACCTCAACAAAATGGTACTGCCGAAAGGAAGAACCGTACATTGAAAGAAATGGTTAATGCCATTTTGATAAGTTCTAGTTGAAGTCAGAACATTGTGGGGGAAGCCATTCTAATGACTACTTATCTTTTAAATAAGATACCTCGTAATGAAAGGGAATAGACCCCTACTGAACTTTGAATGGAACCATCAGATAAGTACTTACAAGTGTGGGGGTGCATGTCAAGCCAAGGTAGCTGTGACGACACCCAAGGCTCAAAGATTTGACCTAAATATGCGGACTGTATATTAATTGGATGTGCAAAAAATAGTAGTGCTTATCGTTACATTGTATATGATTCGAAAAATCCGGATATACAAAAGGGTACAGTAATGTAATCAAAAAATCCATACGTTTTTCCTGCTTCACGATCGATCAAGGCACGCCAACATTTCAGTGAAATCTAAGCAAGTTTGTCACGTCTGGCTGTACATTAGCTTTGGCCATTGTACTCTGGAAAAAAGACGACGATTTTTTTAAAGGAATCGTGTTTTACACGAGTCACGTGCCTCGACCTGTACTATTTTCTTTTAATTATCGTTTAATGTCTGTCTTTTGCTTCATCCCCATTCTGTCTGTAATTAATTTTATGTTATTTAATTTCTATTAATTTATTATTGTTATTATTATAATATAATTTTATTAATTAAAGTGTAACAATTTCCATACGCAATCATACAGATTAAAAATGGCACCTTAAAAAATATGATCGACGCATTTGGATTTCCTTAACATTTATCGAGCTTATAATAAATGGAGTAATGTTGAAGATTCAAGGCAATTGTTAGCATTTTTCTGAGATTGACTTATTAATTATATTTCATATCATGCAATATATATCACAAGATATTCAAGAGATGAATAAGGATTGTTAGTTCCTTAATCCATATAACATCATGTAACATTAAAAGAACCATATATACAGGGACAAGACTTATGTCGTCATCTCATTGATCCTTGCACTAAATAAAGTTCACCATATCGTGCACACAAATAGTAAGATTGGAACTCTATTAGGTATCTTTTTCCATTTCTCTTCTATATATACACCTTCACTCATTCCCTTAGTTTCAAGCCCAAACTTCATCCATGTTGATCAACTTGTATCATCTCCATAATCTCAAGTCCTTTTTTGAAATTGCTTATTTTCATCATTAGATAGTTGATCAAAAGTTATTCCCTTTTTAATCTCTCTTTTACCCTCACTTGTTTACCTTTTGACTCTAATAGCTAGGGCTCCATTAAATCTCTATCCTCCACATATTTTATTTCTCTAGCTTCTTCTAATTTCATCATCAAGAAATAATTTCCAAGATCTCAAGAGAAGTGTAACAGTCAGTTGTTGCTGCTGGAGCATCATTAAGATTCACGAAAAAGTATTTTGTACCATTCATGGGTGATCGTTGTTTCGATCTCTTTACACTGCTCGTGATGGTTTCAAGCGATCTTCGAGAATCTTGATGATGCTGCAGTGGCAACTAATGGCTAATATTCCATTAAAATATTGTTTTGTCAAGTGTTAATCTACCAGCTGGATGATGGTAAGCAAAGTCTTGATTTTTATAATTTTGTTAGAGATAGATATTTAACAAATATCTTTATGATTATTATATTTGTTAATTACTCGTCTAATGGTATCTTTCCAACTTTGCTTTATTAGTTTTGTTGCTTTTTGTGTTAACTTGGTGTAATTTAATTGGTGTTCGCTTTTAATAATAAATATTCTTATTCTGATAAGTGTGTCCAGATATGTTTAGGGTTTTCCTTGCAGTAAGGACCAGCAAGAGCGTTCTTGAAATATTTTTTTATAACTTTTAATTTGAAAATCGAGATTTAATCCACTTCTAAAATCATATATATTCAAGTGTTTGGATCAATATCACAGATGATTGTTGTAATCTTATATAAAATGTTCGTGATCATTGGACTATGATTTTATAAGTTCGTGATGACTTTAGATATGTAATTAATTATTTAGAACTGGTATTTTTGAAAAAAACTTGAATTCAGTTAATTAGGTTCAATACTGTTCTTATGCATAGAGAGTAACATAGGGATTATGGTTTCACAACTTGATATGTAGGACCACTTTCTATATATTTTAGAGCAGTAATTACGGGAACGAGTTAAAAACGATCACAAGAAACATCGGTTAGGACATGTACATTTGAATCGTTGATGTGTAAATATCTAGTATTATATTTATAAGCCTATTTATCATAAGTCTAGTCCTACACAACAAAAAACAGTGTACCCTAACGTGTATTAGTATAGTCTAGATAAATACGGGTGTCAAAAGAGCAAATGATTTGGTCAATAATTAATAAGAAGTAACTACTAAACTAATTAAAACAATTAAATTTTTCAAGATGTGCTTTAGATCCATGCGATCAATTACTTACAAGATTAATTAAAACTTAAATAAGAAATAAACGAGAATGGAAATAAACTGGATTTAACCAAGGAGAGAAAATTGCGTCAACCTAGCTTATTAATCCTCTATGCAATGTCTAACTCATGATCATAATAGAGGCTCTAATATTATAAAGATCCAATTGTTCCTTGTAATCTAAACCTATGATCTCCAAATTCATAATCCTAAGTTTATAGAGATTAGCTTATCCAGATTTCAATAATTAAGAACGCCAATTATCCTATTTGATTCATCTATAATAGTTACATAACATACAACACCTATAAACAATCATCTACAAGTGTTGTCTTGCGCTTTTTAATGATTACTCTTGATTTAGGCTAAGTTAATGGTAAAAACCCGACAACTAAGAGGGAGTGGTCATCCAGTAGTCAATCTAATACACTAATGTTTAGCTTGTGACATACGTCCTAGTGTATCATCAACTAAACAATCATAACTCATACCAAAGCGCAAGGATCTATCGATAAAAAAATAAGATATCTACTAAGATCGTGAATTAAACTTAATGATTCAAATCAAAGGAAACATAATATCATAACTAGGCTAACACATGAAGTGTTTAGCCAAAATCATAGTATGAATGTCAAAAACAATATAAACATTAATGACAATAGTAAATATAGTGTTTTGATAATCAACGGACTTAAGCTAATGATGATAATGATTGGCGGTATCTTCTCTTTTGGATCGCAGCTTGAAAGTGATGAAATTCGTCCTTGTAAACCCTAAATCGACTTCTAGAAGGTATCATGAATTATGGACGAGTTTAGGTCGGTATCTATAAGGTTTTGTTGTCTCGACCTCTCTATATCGTAGAGCTAAGTAAACCTCTATGCCATAGAAGTTACGTCTCAAAAATATACTAAATGTCTACGACATAAAAGGTATGTATGCCAATACGACGTATAAGCTACGTCTTGATTTCTCTTTAAACTCTTCACTAACAAAGGTGTAGAGACAAGTGTACGCCGTAAAAGCCTTGATATCAGATTTTTTTCAAGTTTTCTTCAAACTATTTTTCGCGTCTTTCCATTCCAATATTACATCATATCTTATTATGTAGATAGGAAGCACTTAAGTAACATATTAATATAAAATAAGATAAATCAAAACAATAAACGTATATCGATAACCAAAATATGAGATTATTTGATGTTATTTGTCATCATAAACACACCTTGCCGGGTTAATCTAAACAGTGAAATCCAAACCCGTTTCCCCGTTCGTTTATTATAAATCTTTGTTCGGACATGACATGCACTTTAGCGAATGTACTCAAAGACTTGCAAAGACCCCAAAAAGGGTTGAAATAGCTTGCAAGCGTACGTTAGTGACTTGTTTTCAAGCAATCTCTCACATCGTCAATCTTGTCTACATTATTAGAGTTTTCGGGACCACTCGAGCATTAGTTCGATGTGTGAAACTCTCGTGCTTGAGTCAATTGACTCGGATTCGAGTCTCATCCTTGGCATTTGCTTGAGAGACTTTGTGGAATGAGAGATCGGGGGTCGAGTCTCTGCTCGTCTGACTCCAAGTGGTGCTCCTCTGGGCCAGTAGAGTTGTTGGAGTTATTCCTTGTGGGTGGACAATGGCTGGTGCCAAAAAACACCCGGAAACAGGGGTGTTCCTGCCAATCTAAACCTTTTGAGGAATTAAAGTTTTTGGGTATTTTTATTATTTATTTATTTTAATGAAAAGTTGGATACTATAAACAAATAGACTCCAAAAGGAGCTCGAACACGGGCTATTGAATGAAGCTCAACTCAAACATCTAGTATGTAAATCAAAAATTGCCAGTTGTTGAGACAAAACTTTACCGCATGAGTAGATGTTTCAAACTAAATTGAAATATATGTGTCACTGCAAGAAAGTATTTATTTATTTATTTATTTGTTTTTTGAACGGCGAGTTAGTAGTTAGTGATTCGAGCCCACAGTGACATCCAATTGGGCAGTATGCAAGCATCGAACCTTTCTCTTTAGAGGATAAACCCCACTCCTGCTTCTATTTGTCCGGGCCCCTGAAGGTCCATGGTGAGACTCGACCTCTGCAAGGATACCTCCTCAAGGTTACCCTTGGTGCCCAACTGAGCTAGCCCAGTTGGTTGTTCATTGTTAGCAAAAGACTAAAAATTTTTAACACTTTCTATAAACAAAATGTGTCACAATGGCAAAAGTATGTACTAATACTTTTTTTATACTTTTCTTGTGTCACTGTAAATACATCTTTACATACTCGACTTCTACCAACACCTTTTTAAGTGCGGGAGAAACAAAGTTTTAGTGACACTTCTTTTATACTTGTCGTGACACTTTTTTTACTTTTAGTGACATTTTTTTACTTTTGATGACACTTTTTATGTGTCATTAGATGATAATTTTTTTGTAATTGATTCTTCTTGCACCGTACCGTCTTTCCTGAAAAAAAAAATACAAGTCCTTTACAGATAGTGATATTCACAATGAAGTGATCTTGTTTGGCCTGAATATTGCACTTGGTTTTGGTTAAGTTAGTGGGAAGAGGTATATAAACGTAGTTTCCACAAATGATATGGGTTAAACTTGATAACCAATTTTAACACTATTGAATTTGCAAGAAACAACAATTTGGACAAAAAGTGGTAAATTTATGTACATAATAACTTTTTTACATTTGAAATGTAGGTTTTAAGTGAAAACTGCACAATGACATTATTTGTAGAACTTTTAGTACTTAGACCATCTCTAATACGGACACCATGAGAGTCCTCACTTATCATAATTGCAGTCACCCTATTACACTCACCCATAAGAACGCGTCTTGCATGGAAACAAAGCAAAACTTGATCGTTTGCACGGCCGAGTTGTGTGACTTGTTGTGGGTGTAGGTGTTTTTATTAAATGGTTTTTGTTACGTATGTTTATGTAGGATATGTTTTTTGTGATGACCATAGTTGTATTATTATATTAAGTTAGTTGTGAAGTAAGTTGTAAAAAGAGAAAGTTGAGTTGCCATGTGATCGTTGACCATGGTCATGTGGCTCCCATATTAGAGGGCTCGGAGTGGTAACGCCTCAACGACGTTTTGATCTATGTGGCATGCGTTGGCTCCACGTTATGATACCGAGTCCTTAGGCGTTATGGGGGCGTTGTGATTTGCGTTGGTTAAACAACGCAAGTTATGACTTGGCTAGCGACAAAAAACAAGCCTTAAACGGCTATAAACGTTTGAAATTTAAAAAAAATACAAAAGCACCCCCTCGACGTTTAAGTCTTTTTGAAATAATAATAATAATAATAATAATAATAATAATAATAATAATAATAATAATAATAATAATAATAATAATAATAAAATAAAAAATATATATAAATAAAAAAGTAAAAAGAAAAAAAAATGACTAAGCAACGGCTAGTTTTTTGTTCTCAAAATTTTTTATTATTTTTTTCTTCAAAAAACCACCTATATAAACCCCCAATATCTAACCATTTTTCACACACAAAATTAAAACCATCTTTATATATTAAAAAAAATAAAAAAAATATAAAAATAAAATAAAAATAAAATTCTTAACAATAGCATCCAACTTACACTGCACATGTGACCCTTTCCGATATGGGAAACGAAGCCGACGCTTTAACAATTATGGCCGCCTACAAGTACCAACGAATGCAAGAAGAAGAAGAAGCGCAATCAACACCGGTTAACCCGTAACCCAATTCACCATGAACGTGAACTTGCATAGGAGCGTTTGATGGCTGACATTTTAATCCATGTTGTAAGTATCCGCATAGAAACTTTCGAAGAAGATATCATATGAGTCAGAAACTCTTTCTAAAAATAGTCAAAGTTATTGAATCTTATACTGTCGATCCTCTTCCAGATCATTCTAAACACTTTAGCCAAGCACCCGATGCTACGGGTCCGATGAGTATTAGTGTTATCATGAAATGCACTATGGCATATGCCAATTGGAATATGGCACCTCACCCGATGTGTTTGATGAATATTTGTAAATGAGTGAGTGTATCGGACGTGATTGTCTAAATAATTTTAGTATGTGCATTATTGAGTTCTTTAGTCGAGAGTTTTAAGAAAACCAACTTTGCAAGACATTGAAAATCTATATGCAGCACATGAGCGTGAACATAGTTTTCCGGGAATGCTTGGTAGCATCGACTGTATGCATTGGGAATGAAAAAATTGTCCGGTGTTATGGCACGGGCAATATGGTAGGGGTGATAAAAAAAATACCCGACTATAATGCTTGAAGTTGTTGAGTCGCACGATTTGTGGATTTGGCATGCATTTTTTGGTGTAGCGTGTGCGAATAACGATATCAGTGTTTTAGATAATTCGTCGTTATTCGACGACATTCTTTATGATGTCACCCCTATAGCTCCGTATCAGCTAAATGGAGTTGCGTTTGAAAAGGGGTATTACTTAACCGATGGAATTTTCCCACACTGGCTACTTTCGTCAAATCGTTCTCAAATACCTTAGACGATAAACATACTTTCTTTAAAAGGGGTTTAAGAAAGTTCACGAAAGGATATCGAACGTGCTTTTGGTTTTCTACAAGGACGCTGTGGAATAATACAACAACCAGCACGTCAATACCAGGTTACCAAGATACGTAGAATCATGTATTCTTGCATCATATTGCATAACATGATTTTAAAAGATCAAAAGTTTGCACTAAGTGAATACAAAGAACTGTGGATGAATCCGATACGAAATAGGCAAGACAGATGTGATATGCATCGTCGAAAGGCAAAAGAAATACGTGACAAAACTGTTCATCTTAATTTCTTAAGACAGCTTATGGAGCATATTTGGCGTGAACGTGCAGAATTTTGTTGATGTAGATGACGATTAGCCATGTTTCTTTAGTTTATGTATTAGTTTTTAAATTTGCGCATGTTTTTAAAATTTAAGTATGTTTTTTTAAGTATTTGTAATTAGGATTAGTATTTAATGATTGGAATATTAGAGCATACGGAGTGGTAACGCAATTCCTGCGTTATGGTCTACCTGGCAAATGTTATTTCACGTTTTCCACTCCAAGTATCATGGCGTTGGGGCTGCGTTACAACTCAAGTTATTGTAGTAACTCAAGTTATGCCAAGTTATCATACCCTAACCCCGTGTTATGCCAAGTTATGGCCATGTTAACTCAAGTTATGCCAAGTTATCATACCCCCACCGCGTGTTATGCCAAGTTACTGTAATTTGTATTTTTTTAAGTGGATCCTAAAATGTGGTGTTATTTGGTATTATTATAACGGGTGATTTTTTTGTGTTATGTTATTTGGTGTTGAAATGATGTAGCGCTGATGTGGCGGAGTTTTTGGTGTTATTTTGTGTTATTGCTCCATATGCTCTTAGTGAATGATTTATTTAAGGATTAAAATATTAGTTAAGGGGTTAATTTGTAAACTGTAATTTTTTTTAAAAGGGTGGGTTCCAAAAGGATTTATTTAGGGGTGAGCAAATGGACCGAGAACCAACCGGAACCGAGAATCGATCCGCAACCGAACCGAATTTTAGAACCGCGGTCTGGTTCTCGGTTCTTCATTATCTTGCGGTTCTCAGTTCGGTTCGGTCAGAACCGCGGGTATCGGTTCCAGAACCGAAGAACCGCCCGATTATATATTACTCAATAAACCTTGTTTCTCCCTTATGTTAAGTTCTACCGTTAAATTTTATGCTCTAATTTCCTAACAAAACTCTTCGGAACCGCCCGTTAAATTTTATGGACCGAGAAGCAATCGGAACCGAGAATCGATCCGCAACCGAACCGAATTTTAGAACCGGGTCTGGTTCTCGGTTCTTCATTATCTTGCGGTTCTCGGTTCGGTTCGGTTCGGAACCGCGGGTATCGGTTCCGGAACCGAAGACCCGCCCGATTATATATTACTCAATAAACCTTGTTTCTCCTTTATGTTAAGTTCTACCGTTAAATTTTATGCTCTAATTTCCTAACAAAACTCTTCGTCACTAAAATTTTCATAAGAGATTTACATCTTGTTTTAGAAAACATGGTAATGCAAGAAAAAGCTAATTGATTTTAATAACTGAAGCAGATTTTAATAACTTCGTAAGGGAGGTATAGTGGCAAGAAAAAGCTAACTGATTAACAAAATTATGGTTACTACCAACATTCTTCAAGCTAGAGCAATGAATTTGGATCATCCTTAATTCCTTATAACTGCTTTGGTCCTGTATTTCGGTTATTGAAATTTAGAAAAAAAAGCTGATATGTAGTTTGTATGACATAGTTTAGGAGTAATGAGGGTAGTTTGGTGTAAGTATTTCAGCTGAAGGAAGCCATCAAAAGGATTTAACTTGGTATAATCTAATAGCACTAGATTGTTATCGTCTTACCATGAGATAAAAGTGGATGTTTGTCATAGTTTCATCTAAACCTATTCTTATTGTATTAATATTATGAACATGAGCCTATTTAGTTTATATAGTTCTATATTTGGGGCTAAGTAGGTTGTTTCATTTTTAAACCCAATGCCAGTGACTTGCTTTTAATTTTATACAGACTACATCATCGCAAAGAAAAAAAAAGGCAAAGTTGCAACAAGCTTCACACTCCCCTATTTGCTTGAGAACATGTAAAAAGATGTATACTAGTATTTATTAGTTAAGCTCATACAAGTTTGACATCTAAAGTCAAACAATGAGAACTAATGTTGAATGTGGCATGGTATAGAATGCGTTGAAAGAAATACATATATCACAGTTTACCTAACTAATTACGACCAGCCATCCCGTTGAAAGAAATGCATTTTTCTTAATAATTTCGGTTCCAATCGGTTAGACCCGCAAGGAACCGAAGCGGACAGAGAACCGAACCGGAACCGAGACATGTTACTCGGTACGGTTCTTGGTTCCTCGGCCATCCGTTTTCCGGTTATCGGTTCTCGCGGTTCCGGTTCGGTTCCGTGCGGTTCCGGAACCGTGCTCACCCATTTATAATAAAAGGTGAATTTTTCGTGTTATGTTCTTTGGTGTTGAAATAATGTGGCGTTGAAGTTGCGGGGAATTTGGTGTTAACTTGAGTTATAACTCCCTTTATTTATAATAGAGTAAATTGCATAGATCGTCCTTAAAGTTTGGCAAATTTATATGTTGCATCCCAAATATTTTGAAACTGCAAAGACCGTCTTTGTGGCAAACCTTTGGGGTATGTATCATCCTTGCAGGGACGATAGATGCCCCAAAGGTTTGTGACAGGGACGGTCTTTAGGGGCGATTTATGCAATTTACTTTTTATTATAAATACACGTGCAATCCTTATTATATAATCACAAAACACAAAAAGTAATACTCCCTCCGTCCCAAAATAAGTGTCCAGTTTGACTTTTCAGAGTCAAACTGGTGCAACTTTGACCTTATTTATTTTTGCGGGTGTTGTATAATACTTGATGCAAAATATATGAATGGATTGGGTTTTAAGTGTATTTTTCATTGGTATAATTTTTCATCAATTATTATATAACACAAGAAAAATATTTAAGGTCAAAGTTGAACCAGTTTGACTCTGAAAAGTCAAACTGGACACTTATTTTGGGACGGAGGGAGTATATATTTGCTATCTTACAATTATGTATTTAAACATATGTTTTATGCATCTATTGGTGATGAAATCAATGCCACTTATTCACAAACCGATGAATACATTAATGAGACATATTTTGTGCCTAAAATTATGTATAGGTTTTATTCACCCGTTTATTTTGCAAAATAATTTCTAGCCGATTTTCTCAAATTTGTTTTTTTTTAATATGTAGTTTAAGGATCTATGTACCTTGTCAGATTTAGGTGCCGTTTTGTAACACCCCAACCTGACAAGGGTAAAAGTGTCACAACAATATGGTGTTACATCAGAACAAACAGAACAGATCAAAAGCGGAAGTCTTATATAAATAACTTACTCTAATGACTATGGTCAAAATCTTCAAATCAACTCTACTCTCAAATCCCAGAAAGCTATCCCAAAAGCTATCTTGAATACCTGCCGCGGTGAAAAGAAATGCGGCTGAGCTTAAAAAGCCCAGTGAACAGATATATAACAAAATGAAACGAAATATAAATGCTGAAGTATAAGTGATATATTTTGGGG